>CABHPP010134603.1:0-27383 GCA_902168425.1 Peromyscus attwateri
ATACATACACGTGTGCACAGAACCACACAAGTATGAACATACATGCATGTGCATGTGTGTGAAAAGGTACCTGCACTCATGACCCCTCTCCCCCACACACACATATACACCATGTGTACACAAAGAGAAGCTTTTTAATTTTGCTGGTCTTTGCCGTGGCATCCTTCCCAGGATCTGACAGTATAGAGCCACAGCCGTGTGCAGTTAGGGGCAGCAGCAAGTGGTGTCCTCTCATTTTCCCACAGTCTGAAGACCTTAGGTACAGGGTGTGAGGATCCTCAGGTTTCAGATGTGTACCAGTTTTGTATAGGTCTTAGAATAAGGAATTCTAAGCTTTTGGTTAGTGTTTGCAACTTTTGGACAGAATTAGGTATTGAAGTTCCTTAAGTCTTGATGATAACCAGTTGTACAGCTCTTGTGTAGACCTAAGAAGTTATATACCATTCTGTTATTGATGACTTTTTAAATCAACTTTCACTGTCATTGAAAACTTTTTAGAGTAAATAAACATTGTCAATCTTATTTCCAAATAATGTATTCCTGATAGAAAACCCCTTAGGTTTGACTATCAAAATTTCTTATATATAAATATGTCTTTGTGTCTTAGTCAAGGTTACTATCACTGCAATGAAACACCACGACCAAAGCAGGCTGGGGAGGAAAGGGTTTATTTGTCCTACCCTTCCTCATGCTGTACATCACTGAAGGAAGTCAGGACAGGAACTCAGGGCGGGAACCCCAAGGCAGGAACTGGGGAACCCAGGGGCAGGAACTAAAGCACTGGCCATGGAGAAGTATTGCTAACTGGCTTCTTCATCATGGCTTTCTCAGCCTGCTTTCGTACAGAAGTCAGGACCACCAGCCCAAGGATGGCACCACCTATAATAGACTGGATCCTCCCACATCAATCACGAATCAAGAAAATGCTCAATAGCTGGAACTCATGGAGGTATCTTCTCAATTGAGGTTTCTTCCTTTCAGATAACTCTAGCTTGTGTCAAGTTGACACAAAACTATCCAGGACACTCAGTTACAGAGTTTTTAATGTATAATTATTAAAGAAAAGCATACATACATACATATATATGTATGTCTATGACTTCATTTTAATTTCTATACATAGATACAAATAATAAGTTTTGGAGTTTTATTTTTTCAAAATTTTTTATTGAAAATAGATTCTTCTCTCATACAATATATCCTGACCACAATTTCCCCTCCCTCTACTCCTCCCAGCTCTGCCTGCCCAGCTCCTCTCTCCCCCATATCCACTACCCCTCCATTTCCTCTTCAGAAAAGAGCAGGCCTCCAAGAGAAATAGTCAAACAGGACAAAAAGGATACAATAAGACAAGACAAAAGCCCTCATACTGAAGCTGGACAAGGACAACCCAATGTGAGAGAAACAGTCTGAAGAGTAGGCAAGAGTCAGAGACACACCTGCTCCCACAAAAACTGTTAGGAGTCCCACAAAACCACCAAGCTAACAGTCATAATTATATATACGTAGAGGACCTAGTGGAGACCCATGTAGGCCCCGAGCTAGCAGCTTCAGTCTCTGTGAGCACATGTGAGCCCTGTTTAGTTGATTCAGTGGGCCATATTCTCTTGGTGTCCTCAGTCCCCTCTGACTTCTACAGTCTTTTCTCCCCATCTTGCATGTGGGTTCTCTAATCTCATAGGAAGGGAACCTATTACAGACCTCCATGTTAGACTCTCTCTGTGCATAACGTCTGGCTCTGGGTCTCTGTACCATTCCCATTTGCTATGAGAGGGAGCTTTATATTTACAAAAACAACCCATGTGTTACTGTGTGTTATAAAATATCTTCAATATTTGAGAATTTTTAAAGGAAATATAAGAAAGTAATGAGGAAAAGCCATGCAATTGATACTATTTTGGCAATGGAGAGCCCATCTAGTATGTCGTGCTCATCTTGGGCCCTCTAATAACCATCCTGGGTGTAGTTGTGAGGAAAGGAAAAGATGAGCAACGTTGGCAGGATCTTGACAATCCTTTCTGCACTCTTGATTTAGTAACAAACCCTCAACTGAGAGGCTGAAAGCAGAGGCTGGATGAAGGATGGTGAAGGATCAGTCAGGAAAGAACCAACTTCTTAATTTTAAGAAATCTTTGATAATAAAGACTTTTTAATTAACTAAATTAGTATTGTTTGTATGTGTGTGGCGCCAAAGACTGACTCTTTGGCCCTTTGCACTCTGGACATAGGCTTTATTACTGAGCTGTAACATCAAGAAAACATGGAATATAAACACAGCTGACAATGAGATGAGCAAATTCTCACTTTATTTATAAACAGTAAATAAGAAAGACCATTACCCTGGGTAATTTTTCAATATAAATAAGTCAAACAATGTTTTTATATTGAAGGTGCATGTGTTTCTCAACTGATAAATTGTAGTAGAAGGAGACATCTACTGACCAAGCATGAGGGAGAAGATGACTTGAGTGTAGATCAAGCTTTAGAGAAAATTGCCATCTGTCTGGAGTTCCACCAGTGCTGGCAGTTGGTTACTTATAATTTTAATGGCTGTACTTCAGAATATAGCCAAGTGAAATTCCATAATAAAGGACTTACACATGATTGACAGCTACTGTGGACATCCCATAGTGTTGCAGGTGTACTGACAGGATGGGTAGGTAGTGTTTCTGCCCTCCCAAACAGAAGGAAGGGATGAACCCGCAGACTGAGAGTTAGCTACCACATCCTTTGTGGCCGACTCTACACATTAGCCTGACTTATGATTCAAATGCCAACCAAAACCATCAATGAGGCTCTCAGAAAGTGTTTTGTGTAGAACACCATCAGAGGACAGTGACCGCGCACGTTCGACAGTGTCTACACAAATGACAAAAAGGATGTGTGTGCAGTTTTTTTGAAGTGTTAATATTCTTTATTTCTAGGTTTGTTTTTGTTTTCATTTTTGTTGTTTTCTTTTTCTTTTGAAAAAGAAAGAAAACAAAGGAGTGGTATGAAGGTGGGAAGGATCTAGGAGGAGTTGGAGAGGGGAAAAATATGACCACAATACGTTGTATGAAAAAAGAATTCATCAAATTTGTAAATGAGCGGGGCGGCAGCGGCACACGCCTTTAATCCTAGCACTCGGGAGGCAGAGCCAGGTGGATCTCTGTGAGTTCGAGGCAGGCCTGAGCTACAGAGTGAGATCCAGGTTAGCTAGGGTTACCCAGAGAAATCCTGTCTCAAAAAACAAAAACAAAACAAAACAAAAATATGTAAGTGATCTGATGTCCCTCAAAGCATGATTTACAGAATTGCACACTCTCTTTCCCTCCTTTCTTCTTTTTCTCTGTTCCTGTCTTCAGGAGTCTTATTTAGGAAGGACCAATAATTCCACAGCGATGGCAAACTAAGGTGCTCCATCCTGGCTTGAGTTTTGTTTCAGCAACCTGCTTTTCACTTGACTACCATGTACTATCATCTTGAACATGTAATGACAATTCTCTTCTTCCCTTTGCCATGTCAGTTCTGTTAATTATTTTCTCAAGTTTCATGTTTCCACTTCTCTTACCATTTATTCCAGGAAATTGATAATAAAAGAAGATTCAACAAGCTTTGATATTAAATACCGGGGACTTTATATAGGACATGTTCTCTTTTGCTGTTAACTCATCTCTGCACCTGCAGAGGGAATACAGCCATGGACAATACATACACAAATGAATTGCATACTGCTACAATAAAGCCACATATCAAAACCAAGGTAGTAAGGTGGATTTTGTCCGGAACCTGTAGTTTGACAAATTCTAAGGTAGATGCTCATAAAATGTGGTCACCTTCAATTAAATCACTTGCTTCGTGTGTATGCACTCAGTCCCTAACACCAAGTGGAAACATTTCAACCTTTTGTCCTTGAATCAGACTTGTAATAATTCACTTGTCCATATAAGAAGGCAACAAAAATGATTGTCAGAGCCTTCTCAGAATTAAACAACTTCAGCTTCTGCATAGGCCTCTTGAAGTTCTTCTTCTTGAATGTGTCTGAAGTTAGCCTGAAGTTAGCTGCTATGCCATCTTATGTCCATGGAGAAACATGGTGTCACTGTGATAGTAGCTAGCCTCAATCTTGGCCTTTATAAACGCTTGCTACTTGTGTGAACACTCTGAGACATACAATTGGAATTCCCCGTGCTCACTACAATTCCAGCTCCCATCTGACAATAGTAGCATGAGCCACCCTCTGCTAGAACTACTTGGCTACATCCAGTTAGCCGTGATAGTGCAAATCATGATAACACTGCTATTGTAAGCAGTTTGGTGCACAATCCCAGATGAACAGAACCCACATAGTTTTCCTTTCAAAGTTGTATGTTTTATAGAGTGTGGGTTTCTTTCTAAACTGTACTTGGTCAGTATGGTCATCACAAATGAATGGCTGCAGTAAGGATTGGATCTGTATGCTATTTGGTATTGTTTTTTCCCCAATGTGTCATTCCCTTTTGGGTAATAAACAAATAGAATAAAATGTATTACATCTTATCCTCATAGATTTTCACGAGAGTTGGTGGCAGATTGCAGATTGATGCGCAATATATAACTTCTCTAATGAAATTATATTAATAGAATTCAAATGTTTAAACAGAAATTTTGATTTTAGAAATAAATTACTAACTCTATGGGAGAGGATACACAACTTGTTCTGGCTAAATTATTAGTGAGGGAAAGAATATTAGAGTTATTATTATTTAGTCTGTAGATACAGCTTTTTCAAACATATTATTTAACCACCCTGAATATTTGTGTGAATGATCTTGAGTACACTATTCACATCTAAGACACCAAACTGAAATTTTTATTATGAGATTGGGTGAGGAGCTAAATATGTTATAAATAAAATAGCGTTTCTTTCAACTACTTCTGTTTGGCAACCCATGAGTTATAGCTATGAGACATGTCATATTAAGTTCTTATTTGCTCACCTTGAGACAAATGAAGACATTAAGGAAAATATGGCACATTAACCATTTATGTTGTTTTCTGTTGCTTTTGTGGCAATGAAGAAAGGAGTGCTGCTTGTACATTGTCGGCTTTTTGTTGTTGTTTGTTTTGCTTTGTTTTGTTTTGTTTTGTTTTTGTTTTTGTTTTTTGAGAGAAGGTTTCTCCCTGTAACAGCTCTGGCTGTCCTGGAACTTGCTTTCTAGAGCAGTCTGGCCTCGGTAGTAGAATATTAAGATGTGTTACTTTTGTTTATGTTGCATTTGTTTAACTCTGTGAAGCTGTGTTACTGTGTCTGTGTAAAATACCTGGTGGTCTAATAAAGAACTAGCCAATAGCAAGGCAGGAGAAAGGATAGCAGGAAGAGATGATGTATAGAGGAAGAAATCTGGGAGGAGAGATCTAAGATCTAGAAGGAGCCAGAGAAGGGGAGGACATCAGGGGCCAGCCACCCAGCTACACAGCAAGCCATGGAGTAAAAGGAAGATTTACGGAAGAGAACAGGAAACGCCCAGAGGCAAAAGGTAGACAGAATAGGATAACTTAAGATAAGGAAAGTTGGCTAGAAACTAAGCCAAGCTAAGGCTGGTCATTCATAAGTAATAATAATCCTCTGTGTGTGAATTTATTTGGGAGCTGGGTGGCGGGCCCCCAAAAGAGCAAAAGAGTAAAATACCAACAACAGGCCTTGAACTCAGAGATCCTGTCTCTGCCTCCCAAGTACTGGGATAAAAGGTGTGCGCCACCACACCTGGCTCATAGTTCACATTTTAATGGGAGTTTTACTAACCTAGACTGATCCTCCATTCACAAATGACTCAAGGTACTAAAGATAAATATATGACATCCTTGTGGTAATAATACACTAATACAGAAAAACATGAATAAAACAAAGCCTTAATCCAGACTACTGAACACCTAATGTAAAAGAGACTGTAATTATGCTTGCCCTTTCTCTCACGTCGTTTTCTCCATTCTAGAATTCAGTTTTCTTTTCTCCATTCTAGAATTTCCCCTCAAAAAATACATATGTCAGAGTTGGCTTGTAAAATCAGCAGACACCTTTCTATGTTTGGGCCAAAAACCACTGAAACAGATCCAGAGAAAGCAACAGTTGGTTTGGGAGATGATAATATGTTTGGACATTCCGTATTTCAGTGTATATAGGAAGCACCTGAGTAAGGAAACACTGTGAACCTGTGTTTGAAGAAGTTCAAACATGACAGGAGGACAGGTGTCAGATGTCAGGAGCAGGACAGACAAAGGGAAACATGCAGGACAATGGACGCATAATGCTAGTACAAAAAGTAAGCACGTTTGTCCACTGCAACCGAATTCTGGTCAGGCGTGAAGTAGAGTTGCAGATGGGATGTATGTGATTGTTTTAATGGAAATGCACATACAACATGGAGAAAATCCAGCCACTTAGAAGCTGGAGAGCTTGCGCATATGTCATCCTCAAACTATTATCACTGACTGAGAAGAGCATATTTGGCTGCACTGGTGGACTGATGTCCCAAGGGCTGAATTAAAACAAGACTTGAACCATATGCAGACGTGCACAACCCAGCTCTCTGGATACTGCTGTAAACAAGGTGCTGTACGACATCCCAGCATTTGGCTGCATTCTCTGGGCCTCTCTAAGGGAGAACAATATTCTTCATAAACAGACTTCCTTCCTAAGTGGCAATCTATAAAGTAAAAATGACTCCGGCTTTGACAGAAAAAGAAGCCAGATCCCAGCCATCAGAAGCTGTAAACAGCTCTGTGCCCACAGCACTGATGAAACATTTGATTGTGTGAAATTTTGTAAGCCACCTGGCAGGCTCTGTAAGCTGACAACTGTGTCGCAAGGAGTTTCTTCGACAATATATCTCTACGTTAGTTCTTACTGTGTGTTTCCATTGTTTATATTCTCTTTTGTGGGGAAAGCAGAAAACTCTGAATTAACATTCTTATTCTTTAATATAAACTGGGAAGCATATTCAGAGTGAATATAAATTTAAGTTAAACTGTAAATATTTATCAGGATGTTTTCTTATAAATTGAAAAACGTTGTTTTAAGCTACTTAAGTGTGAGTTCAACTGAAAATACTTGAAGGCCAAAATTGTCTCATATTGTTAGGGTTCATTGTTGTAAAAAGAAAATAAGATTTGCTAAGAAGGAATTTATAAACTTTCTGGATCTGGTGTGTGATGTCTCATGTGTTCCTGAGTGGGAGCTATGCAGGGAGAAATTCTCAACAATCCTGCAACAATACGTACTAGTCCCTGGACACAGGGGTCTGGACAAGGATGGCATCAGCTTCAGAGAACTGGCATGAGCACCCGACACTGTCTCTCATTGCTCCAAAGGCCAATGGTACCACTGGCTAATTTCTAAGTTTTAAGTCAGTTGGTGGTTTTGAGACTCTAAAAACTTCTTAATACTATTGGAAAGCTTCCCTTCCCACCATCCTATTTTTCCTTCATAAACATAAGCAAACATGAATATTTCAAATCAGACATTATGATTGTGAGTTCTCATATTCTAGGAGTACAGTTGTTGCAATACTACATGTTGAATCACCTCTCCATTTTCCACTCAGAAGACTGCTTAATTGATTTTTGCTTGTTTTGGACAAGTAAACATGTTACTGATTGGTTTTGCATTTAAAAATTACTTTTCAAAACCTTTTATATTAATTTAGCTTCATTTGCACTTACCTTTCATTTCAACCTAGGGAAATAAAATCTATCTTAGGATTTTGGAATATCATTAGCTGAGCAAAGTGCATGCAGTTTTTTTCCTATAATGGAATACCAATGGTGTTACATTGTCAGCTGATGTTCACTTTTGAAGACTTTTCAAATGGTTTGTATATACTTACATGTGGAAAACTATAGCAACAGGGCAGTAAAACGTTACTGCCGATCACTGGAGACTTAGCAAGAGCCTTCTGTAGCATTAGGTAACCTCCTGGAAATGATTCTACCCTGCCTTCCCTGAGTTTGAGATATACCGTAAAGATTCCGATCCCGAGAGACCTTAGTGCTGCCATAAACAAAAAACATAATTGTTTTTTGAAATGCATTCTATCATTCTTGAAGGTAGAAGGAAGATTGCTTTTCTGCAATGTACCCTTGTACATGTTTTCTGTGGCGTACAGCAAAGCTCTGAATTACAAAGGGAAATGAAATTTTCAAGTAAGGCAAGCAGTGCAGATCTCTCCACCTGAAATAGAAATGAAGGCAGTTACTTAACTTTTATGTGTTCCATAAAGTCATTACTCAAACACTGATTCATATTCTAGATAAAACTATATAACATATTGACAGACAATTGTGTTTATGAAGACTACTTGACTTCAGAGTAAAATAAAAACCTGCTCAGTTCCCACTATATCATTTTATTTGGGCAAAGTATTTAATTTCCAGGAGCCTTAATGTTTTATTTTAAAGCAATGCATCATATAGTTGTTTAATATTTCAACATCAAGTTTTTATTTAATACCTATTATGTGCCCATGAATTGAGCAAGGCTCAATACCTGTTGGAAGTAAAACCTATTAGCAAAGACACTTCATCTTGGTCTTTATGATTCTGGTGGGTAGAAGATGTGATGCCCAATAAATTATGTAGTGCAGAATATATAATGGCATAATTTAATGTGTGTTTGGAAAAGGGAAATAAATAGTGTGAGAGAAAAAATAAATTTCTGAACAATTGCACGGAACTAGGGAGCGTCTCTCAAATACCACTTATGCACTATTTAATTACAGCCTTATGGCCGCTCTCAGGGTGATGTCCTGTAGATGTAACCAGAGTGTTTCACTCTGTTTGCTGATTCCAGGCTTCTTATCTTAATCACAGTAAGAAACACTGTTCACTTCAAGCTGATCTCACAGACTGGCCTTGCTCACTGGGTTCCGACTACATGTACTTCCTTGTAGTTTGTCACATGTCTCCCCCAGCCCCACTCCCTACCCCCTCACTTCCCTACCCCAGACTTTGTTCATACCAGCCTCTTAGCTAGTTATATTTTTCCAAAGATGTCATGTGGCTCATTCCACTTCGTGCTCTCTTTCAAATAACCATTGTCATAGAGAGACATTTTCATAGCCCTCCAAAAGTTCAACTTGGAGCCTGTGCTCCCCTGTCCCCCTCTCCTCTCCTCTGAGCAACTGAAAGACGGTGGCACTGCATGCCTTTTCCACACGGAGCCATAACTGCGAGGACACACTTTTGCCCTCCAGCTTTTTAAAATAATCCTTTTATTTTTATATTGGTGAAATTATTAAAGCCACTCCACATAGTTAAAAGGGAGGTTTATTTTGTAGGGTAACTTACAAGTGAAGGGATAGGTTGCAGGGTCTGGGAAAGGTGTAGCACAGTCCAGCAGTGTTCTCTGGAGAACTCTGTTCGGTCTACCTTCAGCGTCCAGGGTCCAGGAACCAAGAGAGCCGGCACATCCGGATCTCGGGTCTTCAGGTCCTCTCTTGGCCCCACCTTGTAGGCGTGACAGTTACCGAAGCCTCCATGGGGGTTGGAACTTCCAGATCAAAGCCGGAATGGCTACCCACTACATTTTTAAAATAATCTTTTTATTCATTCTTTGAGAATTTCATACAATATATTTTGATCACATTCATTTTCCTCCTCAAGCCCTCCCACCAACCCCTGCTTCCCTGATCACTCAATTTCATTTTTTTTTCTCTCCCTTAAAAAATCGGAGTCTGATTTTATCGGCTAGCTACTGAAGATGAGGCCTGTTCTGAAGGGCAGTTGTGTAGACAAATTTCTAAATGGTCTTATTAAATAAGAAACATGAAGCCAGATGTAGGGGTGAAAACCTGAGAGATCAGGGAAATGGGGAAAGCCACAGCTAACCTCACCCCACCATCTCCACAGCTTCCAAAGGGCCGCTACTTCCTGTCTACCCACGCCTGTAGGCCTTGCTCTTCTGCCATCTGATTTGCTCTCTCTGTCCAGCCACATCACTTCTTCTTCCTGCTAAGCTCTGTCACTTCCCGTCTGTCTGTACAGACCTCCATGGTTAACTAGTGTTGCAATTTAAGGCGTGTGCCTGGCTCTGTTCCCAATGTGGCCTTGAACTCACAGAGATCCAGACAGATCCCTGCCTGCCACGTGATAGGATTAAAGGCATGTGCTACCATTGCTTGACTTCTATATAGTAGCTGGCTTTTTCCTCTGATCTCCAGGCAAGTTTTATTTTATTGTGAGACACAGTATATTGAAGGACACAATACATCATCACCCAGTTGATATACCCAAGGACACTCCAGTGAAGAAAAGGGATTTTTTTTCCTCTCCCAGAAGCTATCGTTTGTGAATAGCTTTTAAGTGAGGAGTGGGACTTTGGGGTCACTTCTCTTCCATGCTGTGTTTTGTCTGGCTTGAGCTTGTGTAAGTCTTATGCATGCTGTCACAGTTTCAATGAGTTTATATGTCCATCAGTGTTGTTCTGTCTGGAAAATACAGCTTCCTTAAAGTCATCTACCAGTTCTGATCTTGAAATCTTTCTGTCCACACTTCCACATAGGTTCCTAAGACTGAGGGGAAGGTTGTTATAGTGGGGTCCTCAGAGTCCTTACAGAACACACGCAGATACCAAATTCTCAGCACAAAGGACACTAATGACTATGGAGGGACAAGCAGGAGGTGGGGGAGGCTGCTTGTGGATTGGGCAAAGGCAGACAGAATCAGGTATCCCTGCAGTATTGGTTTTTCAAGACCAGGTTTCTCTTTGTAGTTTTGGTGCCTGTCCTGGATCTCGCTCTATAGGCCAGGCTGGCCTCGAACTTAGAGATCCGCCTGGCTCTGCCTCCCGAATGCTGGGATTAAAGTGGTTTTGAAGGAGAAAAGGGGAGATCTGCTAGGATGAGTAAGATGAGGCGAGAAATCCTGATCAGATGTGTTAGCCAGTGTAGCTAAATAAGGAACTTTAATTGCTGGACCTTGGTGTGTAGTGTAAAGAACAAGTCAGTGGCCAAAGAGACCTTGGAGGCTAGCGTCAGGAATTTCATCTAATGCATTAGCAAAGGAGAGGGAGGGGAGAGGGCAAAACTTCAGTGCCGTGTTTGCCAAGCCCGGGCCTGCTAGAGAGTCCTTCAGTTGAACACACAATTCTCCTGCCTCACACTCTCGAGTGTTGGACTATAGGCACAAGTTATAATACCTTGCATGTGAGCTTGTTTGTTGTTGTTTTGTCTGTTTTTGAAATAGGTTTCGGGTGAAAGTTTGGTTCCTCTGTTCACTTTAATCCCTCCTGACTTCTATACTTCTCCATTCTTTGTGAGTTCTTGGAGAACTGGTTTTTACATTTGTAGCTGTTGATTTTCCTCTACCCTTCCTTCCTGCAGCAGGAATCCTGTTATCTCCTTTCCCTTATTCAGGCCTCCAGATCTGTCCCTCCCAACACACTGCCTGACAACTAGACAACTTCCAGTACTTCCTACCTTTCACCACTGCCTCCACTTAACCCTGTGGTGGCCATCACCTACTCAAGTCAAGCTTTGCACACTTATGCTAGAACACCAGTCCCTAGTCCCACGCTCAGCCAATTCCAAGGTTAAGTGGCAACAGTTATCCCACAAAATCCATAGTTCATATTTTTTTTTTTATCTTAAAACGTCTCTTAGTAACATAAGCATGTGATTTATTTCATCAACCAAGGGCCATCAACAAGATGGAATGCTGGGTAGGATACAGACCCACACACAGATTGGCATGGTGGGTGGTCATACCATCTTTAGGGAGCATTAGTTGGTTGCCATTTCTCTCTCTTGCAAATACCATCTCAGCATAAAAGCAGGGCATTTCTGTGTGGAGCATTGTGAACAGCAGCAGCAGAAGCAGCAAGGATTATTTATACATGTGGGGCTAAGCACTTGGCTTTAGTCATACATACTCTCATAACTGTACTTGTTGATTTCAAGGCCAAGGCTGAAAGGAGCAATTGAAACAAACTTCACTTTACATTGTTTCTAAAGACAGATAAAATAAACCAACAGCTATTCAGTTGCTCAATTACTGCTTTTTTTCTTTAAACACAGCCATTAGAAAACTGAATTGCATTCTTTTTTCTTCTTCTAAAGAAGTCCTGCCAATGTTCTATACAACTACAGGAAAAGCTTCCTTTTATAATAAACCCAACCATTTTATGATATAATTCAATTTAGCCTTTTTTGAGAAATAGTCAGTTCTTGTTATTCATGCCAGTTACCTTCTAGAAGTCATTGCAAATACTGAATTAGTGAATAAGGGCCAGTGATCTGGGGAAAATACAGAGTTAGACTCCTGTGGACATCTGCTCAGACTCCTTCCCAGCAGTCAAGCTCTATTTGTGTTTTCAGCCTGTTTCTGTTCAGTTCTATTCAAGACACCCTGTTCAGTTGCATTAAATATGTATTGCTGATTCCTTAGCGTTGAGCTCAGGACCCACAGCACTTTCCCTTTCGCTTTCACAAAGCAGGGAGCCCAGGTGTCCTTGCCTCCTGGCACATCATGGTCATGCTGCGCTCACAATATTAGACAGCACTCAGGCTTGAAAGCTGCTTTAAGCAAGAAAGTAGCCATAGCATCAGAAACAACAAGGATAAAACAAACACACAAACAGAAACCACAAATGATCATACAGTAACAGTAAACAGATCACAAAAAGGATGGTTGTCACTGTTGCAAAAGCTAGAATGAGAAAAAAGAATATCATCTTAGTGCCCATGACCCAGCTGGAAATGTGTACATCTAGAGACTCTCATTTTCCATGATTGGCTCTCTGACCAATGGCCATGACTTGGTGTAAATATTGATGTCAGGATGTAGGAATATCTGAGTGCTCAAATATGGAATCTACAAAAGATGACTAATGACAAAGCAGACTGTGCCTTGCCCCTTTAAGATTCATTCAGTATCCTTTTTGCACACTTGAAATAAAATACAGCCTCCTGGAAAGGACATGTAAGGTCCCACATTCTGTGATGCTGCTTGCATTTCCAACTTCGTATTTTAGAGTCCTTGTGTGTTTGACTTCTGTCACTAACAAAATGTCTGATGTGACCAACATAAAAGGGGAGACTATTTGTTATGGCTCTCAGTATCAGAGTTTTCAGTTCATCATCAGTTGGCTCTGCTGTTTGTGAGCCTGCGACAGAACCAGATCATCAAGGTGGGGATCACAGGGTGGCACAAATCTACTTGCCTCATTAAAGCCAGGAGGGGACATCTGGGGCTTAATATCCCTTAAAGAATGAGTGCCCCACCCCCCAGTTACTTAACTTGCTTCCTCGAGACCCTACCTTCTAAAGCATTTACATCTCCGAACCATTTGTATTTAGCATATAAACCTTTGAGAACATTTCAGATTCCAATTATAACACCCCAGAATCCATTCTTTGCAAGAAACACTACCTTAAATAAAAGGCCTGATGGGGTCTTTTATCAGATTGATTTCTTCCCCAAGTAAAGAATTACAGAACAAGAAAGTTTAAGTCACAGCACACGCCAAGGTTGAGAGAAGTGAAAGTAACACACAGCACACACAGGGACAGACTCCCCAAAGGGACTCCAGAGCACCACGTGTCCCTCTGGAGAGTCTGGGTTGTTATAGTCTGTATCTACAATGTGAGAATTAGGTTTCCATCTTGGATTGGACTGGGCAAGACACCCATTGTTGGTTGGGGCTTTTAAGAGAAAACAGGAACCTGACTGGATGAGAAACGGTGGGAAATTTGAAATTCCTACTAGAGAAAGCCTACAGACAAGAATAAGTCTACCAAAACAGGTGGACTGTTGGTCAAGAACACAGAAGTAGGTCATTTAGGATAAAAGTAAAAGTAATTGGAGATAAGCCTAACCCCACCCAGGACCTGTATCCCCAGGTGTCTCTATATTTATGAAATAACTATGCCCTGATCTCCTAAGTATGTTCATAAGTCTTTCCTAGGCCTAGCCTTTTATTTACTCAGTTAACTCTGAGCTATACAATAATGTATTGAACTCCATATTGCAAAATTTTACTGAGATCTGCTAAGAAGTAATACAAACACAAAGAAAAGAGACCTCCCAACATGCTCTTTTATCCTCCTCCTCCCTCAGTCTTTTCCATCGACATGTACATCACTGTTAGGAGATGCCTTGGCCCTACACTATGGCCAGCATCTTCCCACCAGGAACTTGGCTTCTCTTTGTTCCTCAGACTGGATCTCTCTTCCTTCATGAGTTTTCAAGCCTATGTTCTTCCTTGCATTAAAATCAAATGCTCCTTGCCACAGACTCCTTCTTTCCACTTATATAATATCTTATACTATTGCAATGTTCGTAGTAGAGTCACTCAATATCTGAAATTCTTTTCCACTTCTGTACTTCTGGTTCCTTCTGAGACCGCCCACCATGTGGCATTGTCTGTAGTTATACTTTATTTGGACAGCCAGCTACCAACTAATGACACGGAGACTTATTTTTAAGTATGAAAGCTTGGCCTTAGCTTAGGCTTGTTCCCAACTAGCTCTTATAACTTAAATTAACCCATTTTTATTAATCTATATTCTGCTATGTGGCTCGTTACCTCTCCTCCACACTGTACTTCTTACTTGCTCTGCAGCTTGCTGGCGAATCCTGCCTCTCTTCTTCCCAGAGTTCCTTTCTCTGCCTGGATGTCCCAGATGTCCCGCCCATCCTCTCCTGCCTAGCTATTGGCCATTCAGCTGTTTATTAAACCAATCAGATGGTGCCTTGGCAGAGACAATTCTTCACAGTGTGCAAAAAGATTAGTCCACAGCAGGGCCTTTTACTGTCACCTCAGTCCTGTCTTTTAGGACATGTTTTCTGATAGCTGTGGCTGCCTGACACCTTCCTGGGGCCTCATCAGCACAAGGCATTTCTGTCCCAGAATATTCCTGCTCCCTGTTCTCTCCTGTGGCCTCACCAAGCATACATGAGTTACTCTTTAGGTCACATCTTTACTATCATTTCCATTATAAACCTTCCAAACCACTTTTTCTGTTTTCCCGAGTGACAGGCCCTGTTTCTATTTATACCTACTTTGTCTTTTTCTAGTGCCTATCTATCCACAAAAGCAGACATTAGCAAGCTCGAGGCCTCTCCTGAGAACATGAGCACACCCGTGGGTTTGTGTGTCTTCGACTGCTGTTTCGGTATCAAATCAGACCACAGAGCTGGCTCACTGCAACAGAGACCACAGAGTGAGCGAAGCCCAAGATGTGTTCTATTTGGTTCTTCACAGGGAATTTGCTGATTTTTGACCTACACACTCACTAATTAGAGATTCCTTCATGTGTTTCAATTGCTGCCTGCAAGTAAATACCCCGTAGCACTACAGTGTGTAGTGATGCTTTACCCCAAGCTCTAACTGTAACATACAAAAAAGGAACATTCTAGGAAATAGCATGAAGAACAAGATCTGATAATTCCTCAGAGTAGGACAAAGAACACAGAGCCAAAGAAGACTTATAAACAAATACTACCTGTCATCAGACAAAACAGGGTGACCACCTCTCTTTCCAATCACAGTGTTTAAATAAGGTGTTAATTTGTGCTGGACAGAGAAGATTGGAGGCAAGGTAAGTGAAGTTTGCCTGGCCAAAAGTGTTCAAATTCTTTTGTATGTGAACATACATTTTTTGTTACTCTTTTCTAAACTGCTTGATTCTTATTCTTTGAACTAGGCTTATTTCCAACTTTTACACATGTTATATTGCATCAAAGCAACACTGGATTCCATCTATTATATAGCTATACACAGCTGACCTGATAAGTAGAGAATGTTGTGTATTTGGGGGAGCAGATTAAATCCACAGGAAATTCTAAAACATGAAACAGTTAGTTCTTGTGTCTGGCTGATGTACATATATTTTTCTGCTTTCTTTTTCCTGTAATTCAGTGAATAAAACATTTCAAATCACCTTTCCTCTCATTCACAGAGAGAGACTGCTGTATATCCTTGGAGGTTGGGCTGTTCTCTTTGTTAACTTGAGTTGAACCTATTTGAACTGAGCTCCACTCATTCTTCACTGCTTTTTAAATTTGCCAGGTTAATTTTGAATAGTGAACGCATCTTTCATAAGTAGTTACGTGCACTTATTGTCACTTTGGGACACCGAGCTCCTCTGTATATTTGATGAGACTATTCTCTGATTCATTTTCCAGGTCATTGAAGAAACACTTAAGCAGCCTTGTAACCAAAGGTGACCCTTCCAACAGCCCTGGTTATATCCCCCTAGACTGACACAATTCATCAGGAACCTTCTCTGAGTATGGGCAGCCATTCGCCCACAGGCTATTGTTGGCTCAACGTAACAGAGCAGTGAAGACTTCACTTACAGTTTCAGGAAGAAAAAAACAACCTGTGTTGCCTTCTGTTGCAGAACAATAATGGAAAACAGCAGAGGATTCTACTTCTAAATCAGATCCCTTTTTTATATGGAGACTAATATTTTTGGTTTGCATAGTCAGTTCTGCAGTGTGACCTTATATAAACACTGTGGTTGGAAAGGGAGGTGGTCACCCTGCTTTGTCAGATGACAGGTTGTATTTGTTTATAAGTCTTCTTCCGATCTGTGTTCTCTGTACTATACTAGGGAATTATTAGATCTTGTTCTTCATGCTATTTCCTAGAATTTTCCTTTGTTGTGTGTTACAGTTAGAACTTGGAGTGAAGCATCACTGCACATCATTGTAATAATAGCTGAGCTTTGGGAAAACATTTTTTTTTCAAAATGGTGGTTTTCTCTCCCTTATGTTTTTATGATGATTCTAGATAAAAATATTTGTCAAACATCCTGTTGACTCATTACAATGTTCTGCAGTGATTTCCAATGATGCTCAAAATATAACTCCTAATGTGGTATTTAGGGCCTTCTCTTGATCATTTTGTTCTTAACTTTTCATTCTTAAGTGTCATACACACTTAGTGTCCTGGTAAGCACACTGCTATGACACTGTATGAGTAATAACTAGTATAATTGAGGACGTTTTCTCAAATTTAGAATATATTTGTATTACTAACATTGGTATTAATTTGCCAATATCATATTCACATAGCCCCAGTGGCTTCAGACATCTTCAAAACAGAAGCCCCCACTCTGACACTTATAGCTTGTTATATGCATTCTCTGAAACATTATAAACACTGATGAGTTATACATGTCAGTAGTTTCATATTTTTCTCTTTGTATTTTTGATATCACATATGGAGCCAATAAGAGAGTCTTGAATGGGGTATACTTAAATGGGCTTTACTATTTTAAAGTACTTGTGTTTGGACTATTAGTAATACAAGCACTAGAGAAGAACATGAAGGGATTACTTAAAGATGTTACATAACATACTTGTAAATTCAGAAAACCAGGGTCTGAAGAGATGTCTCAGCATTATTGTGGAGGACCCTGGTTCTGTTTCCAGCACCCATGCCAAGTGGCTCATAACCACCTAGAACTGCAGATCCAGAGAGCCAATCTCTGGACCCCAGGGAAAACCGCACTTATATATGGGCATAACCACACACAAACACACATATCTTCATATGAAAAATAAACATTTTTTAAAAATTGAGAAAATCAGACTGTACTTTTTAAAAACTAGGACTAATAATTCAACATGTTGGCCCTTGATCATTAGAATTGATAACTTTTCAATTTATATTGACCAATTGCATCAAGTATGAATTTATATTGATCCTATTGAATATAGTAGGCATTCAATAAAATGACTGAAGAATTATCTTATTGGCAGGGACAGTGGGTGAGTTTAAATGAGTAAGATGAATTTTGAGAGTTTGAGTTTATTAATGCATGATTGACAGAAGTACATGTGATAATAAAGATTTGGTTCTTGATGATTTCAATACCCAAATCTGGATCTCCTAAATAGGTTGTATCACCTCGTACTTTTCCATCACATAAATAAAACAGCACATGTAACATGCCACTGTGAAACGCTGAAGTCCTGTAGAATGATTATTTGAACAATGAAAACCAGCTTTCAGTCCTTTGATACTTCCTGCCTTAGGATGTGGAGCATTCGCTTTAGTGATTCAGATTCCTGCAGACCTCTTTACACAGTGATGTAGAAATATCTGCAATCCAAATGCGCTACAGTGCTCCCACTACATCATTGTGACAAGTTTTAAATCTTTTTGGTAGGAAAAAAAAACTTTCTCTTTCACTGAGGACTATGGAAACACTCTTGAAGCATGGGAATATGGTCAGTTATCCTTTTCTAACAGGTATAATAAGGCAGGCAGTAGGAATAAGTAGTTATTCTGAATGTCACGGCTATTGAGAAGAATCAAATATGTGCATGTGACTGCCCATAATTACAAAAAGCATGTCAAATTAGGAGGCCAAGTGGTGAATTTCTTGATGGTTACCATTATTGTTTATCACTTTTGTTACCATGTAGCCTCAGTTCCCTGTGGGTAATGATATGAATCAATTCTTATACTTTTTATCAAGGATCAAAATTTAATATTTGTAAAGAGGTATCTCTGCTACTTCATGAATCTATGATAAATTAAAACAAACAATAACCCAAAACAGCAGGATGCTTTTTTATCCCCATTGTTTTGGAGTTAAGACATCCTAAGTCAAAGAATAAGCAGGTTTGGCACTTCGTGGACTTCAAGGAATAGTATGTGCCACACCTCTGTTTCTGTTGGTTGCTGGAGTTCCTGTGCAACCCTAGGCATGTGGGTTATCAAGCAAATTTTGTGTCATCTAATAAAAGGAAAAGTAATTCTTAAATTCTTCATAATTTTTTCACCCAATTGGCAACTCTCCGAAGATCTCTCAGATGGACATGTGTACATATTTCATCCAATCCAATCCTACTAATTTTACCTGGTGACAGTTACTACAGCAGTGTAATACATGGAAACAATAGTCACATCTAACATGTAAATGTTTTTATTTTCTGTGCATATCATGGAGTTAATGAACCACTCTCAAGCAAACATAAACAAAACATTAAACTACATGTCGTCTTCATTAATAATTTCACCTACCCTTACCATACAGGGAAGATAACACACCAGCATAAAAGAGATTGTGAATCCCATGCCTTACTCAGATGGTCCTACAATGAAGCTGTGGATTGTAAAAACAGAAATATAGACTTTTCGAAGGAATTCATGTTCAGCCTACTTATATTTAGGGACTAGAGTATTTTTGTCAGAAATATCAGCTTGCTATGCAGAATCAGCATGAGATTCTCTGATCCAACTGAACTCAGAAGTAAACAGTCTGGGACTCAATTTGTTTCACTGCCTGAGCTTCAGAATCTTGATCCAAGTAAACATATTCAACAAGGAATCAAATGTTAAACTATATGGGTAAACAATATCTTGAATTTTGTTTTCAAAATCTTAACTATCTTAACTATTCACATTTAATGAAATGTTTATTTAAAATATTTCCATTGAATTAGAAATGAAAACTATTTGAAATTTACTGAAATTGTTCTTAGTAGCAATTTTACAGCCATTGCTAATATGACTATATTCATGATGAAAAAAAAACCAGAGGGAAATTATGTTCAGATCATGTGGGAATGTGGATAGTAAAGGTGTTTTAGAGATGAGGGGAATGCATAAGCATTTTTTTTTTGGTTAGGGAAATTCTGATTCTTACAGCACAAGGCAAAAACAGTCAACACTGGATCATTGTTTCATAAATTAAAGAACATTTGTTAAAAAGAATCCTCTTGAGTATGGGCTTGTATGGTAGGTGATGGGTAAAATCAGAGCTAAATCATATGGGGTCTGTACACTTCTCCAAATCTTATCCAAATGTAGGTATAAAAACTAGACTAACAGCTCTCTGGGATATTGTTTCTTGGGATATTTCCAGTATGTTCCATGTTCAGCCAAGACATAAAAAATATTCAATGAAAGTCTATTATGATATTTTATGTGAAACTTGAAATGTAAAAGTCTCATTTGCTTTTCTAGTGAATTTCTGAAGTTTGGTGAGGCTGATAAAACACTTCAGTCATAAACTTCAATTTATCTACTCTATTAAAATTTAAGTAAAGAAAATAAAGATTAATTTCTATCCTATATACTATTTTTACAGGATTTTTATAATAATAGTGTTTTTGTAACTTTAACATCAACTTCAATTTTTAATGTCCTGATATATAAAAATTCACACATGCATACATGCTTAGATATTCACAAAGACACTCTCTAAAATAAATAACCAGCCCCTTTGCCTCATATCAGAACTCTATACAAACTCTGTTTGTGATCCATTTATGCGTTGTTAAATTCCATTACCTCTGTGGATTACATTGAAATCCCAACCAATTTTCTTTTTGAGTTCAGTTGTTTCTTATGTCACTTTTCGTCATTTCGGTTGTTGCTTCATTCACATTTCACTACACCTTGTACTTTTACTCTACTCAAATCCTTTTTTAACAGTTTTTTTTTTTCCTAAACACATTCATTCTTATCTTGTTTCATATGAAATGACAAGGGGGATAATTTCCTAATCGGTTATTAAAATTTTTAAGAATACTTAAAAACAAGTATTAAGTCATCTCTTCTACTATAATGAACTAAATAACAGAAGTCTGAAATAAGACCAAGATGTTTTTTCTATTCAAATTTTTTATTAAATATCAGTCTCATCACTAAAATAATTTCTCATTGAAGTATGTATAATTCTGCTAATATGTAAAAGAAAATCCTATGAAAAAATAAACCACCTCTCTACAAGTAAGTTATGTGAAAGATATGAGATGCACTGATATTGAATCAAACATTCTCTTGTTATTGTTGTCATGGAGGTGTTAGGGGTGGTGGTGGTGCTGGCAGTTGTATTATTGTTGGTGATGGTGGTGGTGGTAGTGCTGTTGGTGTTGGTGTTGGTGCTGGAGGTCGTGGTGGTATTGGTAGTGTTGGTGGTGGTGGTAGTGGTGGTGGTGCTTTTTGAGACATGATCTGATATTTGTAGTTAAGGCTGACCTTTAAATTGATATATAGACCAAGGTGGCCAAAAACTGGTAGTAATTCTCCTGTGTCAGTTTTCATAGTGCTAGGATTATAGTCAGAAGCTACTACCCCTGCTTGGATCAAACAGCCTTTCTTTTTCTTTTCTTTTTCATTTCAGAGATTTATTAGGTATGCAGTGTTCTGACTGTGTGTATGCCTACACCCCAGAAAATGGCACCATATCTCATTATATGATGGTTGTGAGCCACCATGTGGTTGCTAGGAATTGAACTCATGACCTCCGGGAAGAGAAGCCAGCGCTCTTAACCTCTGAGCTATCTCTCCAGCCCCCCAGCCTTTATTTTTCTATCCCATTTGTCTTTATACTAGCCTGGTGAAAACCAATCAGGGTTAATAAAGAGATATTGGCCTTAGTAACTTTAGGTATAAGAAAGTATTTCAATAAATAATTATTTGAGCTATTTTCTTAAAATTAAAATAATGTATTATATTATGAGACAATTCTTAACTTTAGATGTCCTTAACTCTTGGTGGAACCTTGTCACTCTACTGGTTTGTATTTCAATGACGTGTTCAGACCCATAAGACTAGAGTAATGACTGTCTATTGGCATAGAAGGTTTGTTTTTCAAATTTCCTTGTGAAAAAATTAATAATAACCATTTCAGTTATTTGTTTTGTACAAGCTAAAAAAAATTAGTCTATGTAGAAACTGGCCTGAGGATTCAAGACAGATTGAATCGAGTCCTGCTTTCAGCCATAAGAGATGTGTGACCTTGAGTCACAAGCTCTCAGGCATGCTTTCCTTGTGTGTGCTTTTAAAATAGGTTTATAGTATAATTGACCTCAGGATGTCCTAGCAGGACTCAAAGGAGATGATGCACAAAGTGTCTCACATATCAATTATCGTCACCATCATTACCATTAGGACTAGTTGTTACAAACCACTTAAATAAGAAAGTAGCTCTCACCAACACAGGGCCATAGACAAAATGGTTCTGATTTTTAAATGCAAATCATTCTCATTCTGATTATTTAATGCATTTTATTGTCAAAAAGAATGACATGGAAAGGTCTGAAGTTTCCATGGGTTAAGTTACCTGATATAATGAGGAATATGCAGAAATACTCACAATGGCTACATTTTTTCCCCAAACAGTTGGCTTCAGCCACATTAAGAAAAAATGCTCAATTGCAGAGTGTCAATCTTTCTGACAGTGTAAATCTCCTTAAGGCAATTTAATTCAGATTAAAAAGATAACCTTGGCTTGTGTAGCCAGAATAAGGGATCTGTTTCAAATCTGTCACGTAAGCACTATCAATAACCCACTATGACCCATGATTGAGTAGTTTTAATTAAGTTCTCTTAGGATACTTCGAGAGGGATAGTAATCCTTCATTAATAGTTAAAAATGAATATTGCACATATCTATAACTTTTGGAGTTTGTACATCCTTCCTTTTTTTTTTTTAATCAAATTTATTGTTTTCCTTGCTGAAGAGCAATTCCAGTTGGGGAACTCCGGCTCCCAGGGGCTTTAACGCTACCCCACTTCCAGCACTATAAAACAGAGGCCTGCTGTTTTAATCACGCCTCTCTCTCTCTCAATGTTGTTTGCGCCCTGGTACAGCCCATCTGCCTTGAATCTAGTGCTCCGCTGGGGCTGCACACATCTGCCAGCCAGACTACCTTCGTACACAATTACTCAATCCACCGTAAGGCTCTTTAATAAGAAACAAGTGTGAAAACGGCAAGCCTCTTTTTTTTCTTCCCCTTTCTCTCTCTCCTCCTCCCTCTTAAACCACAGAGTCAAATAGCCCTAATAGAGATGAAGCTTGATAGATCCGCCCAGGTGTAGGTGAAATGGTAGAGCCTCCGGGGTAATAGATGCTGTGCTCACGCTCGCACGCTGAAGTTTAGTGCTCTGTCCTGACTGGCTCTCCAGCGGCACTGAGACGGCTGCTTCTTGCCCAGTTACAACAAAGTCAACACGCTTCTGGCTGCTCACGTTTGTGCCTAATCCAGAGGGCAACCTGGAGCTAGGTGGGAGCCTCAGATCGACCGTCGGACTCCGGCTCAAGGACAAAGGACAGCAGATGCAGTAAGTGGAGATTTTATCTTTTCTTCTTTTACCTGGGAATTAATTAAGGGTGTTTACTCTTAGAGAATCCTCTGAAGACCGAGCAAAAGTGAGCCAGCAAAAGAAGCCTGTGTTCTTAGCCCTGTGGGTTTGCCCAGGCGTCAATTCACACAGTATCCCAGCTCCTTTTGCAGTGTCTCTGGAACTGCCACTGAAGCTTAACTACTCCACAAGTGACTCCTCATTCAGAGGTCTGTGGAGTGAAATGTGGTGCTAATAACAAAGCTAATTCGATCCTGTAGCCTGGCATATTAACTGCTATTTCTGGGTGAAATATCCTATATTACTGTCAAAAATGTTGGTAACAAGTGCACTGTCTCAGTTCTCAGAAGACAGAAGAAAGTCTTTAGGAAGCCATACCCTACTTGAAAACGGATTTCAACTTTCATGCCTGATTATATATAGTATTACATCCTTGATAGGTCAATATAAGGAATTTTCCCGTAATATTTGCTTAACAAATTCTTCCTTGAGCAATGACTCTTACTAAAGAAGTTATCCTAAAAACTAAAAGTGGTGTTAGATTGTAGCTGCAATGACAATGATAATGCGATTTTAAAAGAAACAAACTCAAACCAAAGGTCATTTGTCTAATAGCCTAGGAAGCGATATTAAAAACAGATGTAGGAAATCTCAACTGTGACTTTTTGCTCTTTCATGCTTGGTTTAAAGCAGCCTCCACATTGCGTTTACTTTGCATTTACAACTTTGGATTCACCACTAAACTATGTTTGAACTTCAAGTTCAGATGCGATCTAAGTCAAGCCATGTTCCTTGAGCCCTGCTCTGAATTTTACTTGGCTACAGGGAATCTTTTTACTACTATGCCATATATCTCGATTGTGTTAACAAGCTCACTGTGGTGGACTTTCAGGTGGAATGTCAGCCAATGTAAAAGAATGTGTTTGCTGTTCAAATGTGTGACACTCTGTGGAAGAAATAAACATAGAACATATATCCTGATGAAGATTCAAGTTGTAATAATTAATCCTTCAAATATTGCCACATGTGATCAGAAAACAAAGACTGTCATTACATCATTTTTATTTATAGATTCTTTAATTATTTTTAGTGTAGTTTTGTGTATTTGAAGATACCATCTGGAAACTATTGTTATTTCATAAAACAATGTGTATTTATACAGTATATAAGAAAACACAGACAAAATGCAATTGTGTTTTCTTAAATAATTTCCATTGGCCAATGTTTTGCTTTTGTTTTCTGACTATTATAGATGGACCTCATTGAAAATGATGATTTAAAAACCATGACAGTAGAGTCTTGATGGCTCCTTTGTGTATTTCCAGAAATGATTTAGCCTGGATAAAGTTGCTGCTATGAGAGGTTTAATTAATTACTTTTAGTTAAATATATTTCTTGAAGAATTGCATTTGACATTACTGATGGTAGAGTAAATGCAGTTTAAAAGTCATTCTTCATGGAATACTTCAACCAACAATTGTTGGCATTGAATAGCGGTCAATGTCTACCCCCTACAGGGAGAGAGTCTAATTTCACTATGCCTTCCTCGGTATATGAATGCTGCAGAGTACAGTTCACACATAAGAATGCCGTAACTGTGTCAGTGATTCCAACAAGTGCCCCTTAATGAAAAGGTCAGCGCCATGATTAATAGGAAGCCTGTTTCAAAGGCTGCACCTCACTTCAGCACTGCATTTAGGTTTGTGTCGTCATGATTTATTCATTTGCCTTTCAAAGTGTAATAAAAATGGAGTGGTCTATATTGCTCATTTTTAACACATTTGATTGTTATTTCAATATGATAACAAAATATCAGTTGGTATGTTTGCTTTAGGAAAGGAAAGAAAACTCAAGTGGAAATCCTATCAAGGCAATAATTAAGAGCACGTGGATGCTGAATGAAAATTTCAGTCTTTATTGGAATAGTTAGACTACACATCCCTTGCTTGAGTTTCAGTTAATTTAATCAACTTTTAAGAGGCTATCTGGGGAAAGGTGGCAGGAGGGAGGACAGGTTTGGTGTTTAAGCTCATTAAGACTAAACACTAGCTGTGTTAACATTACAGAAGCAACTCAAACACGTACTTTCCACACAGAAGTAAATTTCATTGAATTCTGTTCAGTGGAGTTAAACAGAATAATTCTAACTCTACCCGTAATCTCAAAAAAGCAGTTATTGAAAATGTATAACAATGACTTTGTTGGACTTGTTCCAAATATGACCTATGCTTAAAAACATCAAGACTGTCTATCTTAACATTTTTAATTATTCTTTTTAACTGAAGTTACATTTTGATAATAAACGCTGAAATTTAAGCCATTTATAAATCACTTGGTACTTAAATATGAAATCCTATATTTTTATTTACGTATGTGTATTTTAACCCTGTGGTTTTATTCCTACATGTTTTCAAACATAATTAGGTTGTAATGTAATTAAGTAATGAAATAATGCAAACAATATGGTAATTTATATGAGAATGTCTATACTTTTGGAGAAAAAGTTTTTTGTTTTTATTTTTGAGAATCATAAATTATGTCAAGTTATTTGTCTCTTTAAACTTTTTCTCCTTAAATCTAATCAATTTAATGTGTATAATTTAATAACACTGTGTATACTTATGATCAAGGGTTTCAGATAGTGGGTGGAGCAAGTGTGGGGACAATACACAATTTTAAATATAGTGGTCACAAAAGAAGCTCATAATAGTCACTCAAAGGAAAGGCGGTATAATCAACTCTGGGCAGTGGTCACAGAGAGTCCTAAATGCCCTATGGGTTACTAATGCCCACAGCTTGCTGCTCTAAATTAGAAACTTACCTCTACAGACAGGTATCAGTGAATAATAGTAACTGCACCTACAATGTACTGAGCACCAGACTTGACGTTTGTATGCCATCATTATAGCCCAATAAAGAATGCAATGTTCCTATTTCCATTCATAAATGTAAATGGAATGAGAGAAATTGTCCAGTTGTCCATAGCGTGTAAACTGTGGAATGTGCATTCAGATTAGCTTTGCCTTGTGTCAGACTTTGAGTATGCTTCCACTGAGGCCTATTCTGTAACAAGCACCATCCTTCTCAGGGCAAAGTGGTTCTGTCTCTGGCTACTATATTGAAACTACATAAATTTTAAAGGAGGTTAATAATGAAAGCTGTTACTCAGACAATCTTGTTTGAATGCCAAGCAGTGAGTATGATTTTACACTGTTGCATCATCAGTGGGCACTGAGACTCCATGCTACTTTTCAAGTTTTTATTACATACAAAGACAAAGTTAGAATTGTATCTCAGAAATCAGAGGAAGATAATTGTTCTGTAATTTCTCAGTTGCTAAGTATACACTCTTGTTAGTCTTGGGCTTGAGGAATTTGTCTATCTAGGATATTTCTAGCCAGGCCAGAGGGTCTGTCAGCAGGTAGACTAGTCACAGTAGCAGTTCATTCCTGGTCATAAAAATGCATTTCCACCTTCAAGATTGAAGAAAATGCATTGAGGATCACCATCAATGACTTTTAGGTCCTGGATATTTATTTTTTAAATGCCAAAATTCAAAGTAAAATTTTCATTTATCTGCTAAAACACTTTCTTCCCAACTAGAAAGACTAGTACAGATTGTGTTCTTTTTTGAGAGAATGGAAATAAAATATTCATGATAAAAATCTCTTGTATTTCTTGATATAATTTTAACTTTATGAGTCTATATATTATCTCTGAGATCAAAACAAAATAATCATGTTCAAAGAGTTCTGTCTTATTTTCCTTGGTTCATATGATCATATCTTTTAAATTAGGGCATTGCTTACCCTATACCCGTAAGATATATTAAAGGTGGAGGAAATGAGCATAAGGAACTTAATTGAAAATCGAAGCAAATCTTACCTATTTCCCCCACAACACTGAATCACTGTAAGAGCTCTTTTAGCTTTCACATTTCCTTTGGTTTGACGAGAGTTATCTGATGAATATTTTTAAATATGATTGGCATGGAAGAAGCTATCGACTGTTCTCAGATCTTTAACACAGGGAAGAAAATGTGATTTTTACAAATTAATCTCAAGATCCTGAAAGAATGAATGCACTATGGTGACACCTGAAAGCTGTAAATACTTGAAGGACTGGCGATTATCTTAAAACAGAGGTCAAGATTTTCTCTATCACTATCCTGAGTCGGAGAGATCGCTGGGTTCACTCCATGACGTTAATCTCAGCCCCAAGATCCCCTTTGGCTTTCCCAGGAAGCACTTCATGTTTATTTGTAGGAGGCTCTCATTTTCTATCCTTCCCCCATGTCTCTTCTATCCCTGTCCCCTCC
>CABHPP010134603.1:27393-50581 GCA_902168425.1 Peromyscus attwateri
CTCTCCTCCCTCCCCTCCACTCATCCCCTCTCCTTCCCTCCCGTCCTTTCCTCTCTCAGCTCTTCTCTGTCTCATCTCTCCTCTCTCCTCCCACCTTCTCTTCTCTCATGTTCTCTTATTTCTTTCCCTCTCCCCTCTTCTCCACTCATCTCCTTCTCTCTTCTTTCTTTTCCCTCTGCCTCCTTTCTCTTTACCCCATCCCATTCATAGCTTCTCCCTCCCCTTCCTTTCTCCTAACTCCACACCCCAATCTTTCCACTACATTAGAGGTGATTTTTCTGTTAGTTTCTTCTTTGTCACGTTTCAGAGAAATATTGTGAACAGTAACACCTAGACACTGGCTGCTGGACAGGTCTCCTGCCCTGATATGGGGAGTTCTCTTGTCTCATCTCTCTTCCATACTTTTATACATCATAGAGCCCAAAATAGTTACCACAGCAACCAGGCCAACTTATTGTGCATCCTTTGCATGGTGGACAGCAACCCTTGTTCCTGTATACAAAACTCCTATCCATATCTACAATCAACATCTAAAGTTTGGGTTTTAACCCTGTTTCATACTAAATATTTCTCTTGAAATATTTAGTTCATTGAAATATGCAACCCATTCACAAGCTTGACTTTGAACTTTTAAATTATATTCAAGAGCTCATTGTCATGATTATGTATTCAGAATAGATGTTGCAGAAGTATCCTATATGTTAGAATTCAGAGAGACATCTAATTAGCAATCAACTTCTTCTATTTATTATTAATCTTAAAAACTTTATCTTTGGAAGGAAAGGACAGGAGAATTATCAGATTCCATTGCATTTCTGTCAAAAATCTAATAAAGTGACCTTATTTATGGTGTCATATACAAATATACCTGAATTTCACACTAAGACGATTATTTTTCTGGAAAATAATGTTTTCAGTCATGTTGGAATCTGTTTTCATTATATAAGTCAAATGATACAAATTATGCACTTAGTTTTGCATATTTAGTTATACTTAACTGAATTACCAAATTAAGATTCTATAGAATAGTGAGCATGAAATCAAAACATTGTTTGTTGTTGAAAAAGTACAATCTTGCTTTCAGGATGAAAAGAATATCCTCATGGCATATGATCATATCAAAAAGATTTTGAGCTACAGAGAATTTTGGAATTTGGACTTTAGAACAAGGTATACTAATGCAAGGCTTTTGCAAGACTTATAATGGGTTTTAAATGTAGTATATGATTAAATAGTTGGCATAATTTATGTTATATTACATAAAACAACAGTATTTTCTCCTGTGGTTCAAATTTTGTTTTAAGGATTTTAACTCTTGAAAATCTTACTTGAGCTCAGATTCTTTTCAAAGCGTAAGTTTAAGGGAATAACTGTCTTCATCTAAAAAAAAAAATCTTTCAAATCTTTTCCTACTTTAGAAGCTTGTATATGATTCATGGTTGGTTGATAGTATTTGTTGATGACTTTCTTCTCTGCTCCAGTATTGAAAAAATTTCAAAGCCAACCAAATTTAACACAACACCCACTTTTTTACATCCTACAAGTGAGTCCCCAGGAGTGAAGTCTCAAACTGGTCCCAACATAACACCCACTCACAGTCAACACAGGCATAAGTTAAAGAAAAAATTTGTTACTACTATAGACTATTTCTTAACATTTACATAAAATATTGGCTTATATATCTTTGCTCTCAACTATCCCATAAAGCAGTTCAGTAAGATTTATGTTGTACTGCTTAAATAATGAGGAAAATCTATCTCACCATGACTATATTTAGTTTCTTTAAATAGCATGACATTTTGAGTGATATGACCTTATGCACAAACACTCCCATTTTTATATAAAAGAATATGCATGGATGAATGTAGAAGACAAACATTAATTATATAACTAAGTCTTTAGTAGGATACATTACTTATTTTTTCTCATTATCTAGCAAGAATAGATTTTTCATTTTGGTTTTACACATGAGAACTCTTTTATTTCCATGGATTTTTGAATAATATTAAACCTGTAAAAGTATTTCCAAAGGACTAATCTAATATTGAGAGTAATAAACCTGTATAGACATATCAAGGTGTTCACATACTACATCTATTGTGATAGGAACTGTTTTTTATAGTTTATTAAGTTCTGTCAGAGTAGAGAGATCAGAGGGCTGAATGCTTCTGTTACATCATAACGTTAAAGAATGAGCTGTGTTAGTTTTACATTATCATGGCAAAATGCCTGAGAAACTCAAAGAAGCAAAAATTCATTCCAACTTATGGCTTCAGATTTCCTTCTAGAGTTATTTGCCCCATTGTTGAGGTTTGTGCTGTGGAAAATCCCCATGGGAGGGGCGCAGGGGCAAACCTTCCCACCTGTGGGAAGCTTACAGGCTGAGGAACAGAGAAAAAGAGCGATGGACACACAAAATAATGTCCTTTATCGGCATATACCAGTGATCTACTTCTGTCAGTTAGACCCTTATTCTTAGAGTCCATTTGGCACTGAGTTCCTCAGTGGATTAATCCACTGATGAAGGGACAGCCCTCTCAAACCTATCAGTACCTGACCTCAAGACCACGTGGTATATCAGGCAGTTAATTAATGAGCCATTGAGAGATGTTTCATGTTTAAACCTTAACAGGAACATATGCAATTTATGTATGTGTTCAACCTGGCTTGAGAGCATTAGTGTTGTTTTTGCATTTTCTATTCATATAACACAACGCTGTTTCTTTGGGAAAACATTCTACTTTGGGACTTTCATGCAAGCTCAAAATGGCTTCATTTATCAGAAATGATATATTTCACACTAAACTTCATTATTACATCATGTTTTAAGATAAGCACACTAATTTAATTATTATGATAGTATAATGAAATTTTGCTTTTGGTGTGTGGAAGTGAGCAAGGGACTTTAGGGATGTATTTTTAAAGTTCTATATTTGGCAATATTTCTACTACATATTCCAGAATAATGACTTTGAACATCAACATATTTTTATTTTGATTAAATACTATGGCAGACTACAATATTTTTTGGTTTTATTTCATTTTACTTTTGTGTTTTTGTCATCTACAAATTATGATGTGTAGCTAGCTCATACCAACCTTGCGATCCTCCTACTTCACATACAAAGTGATGGTGTCTTAATTAGAGTTTCTATCACTGTGAAAACACACCATGACCATAGGAACTCTTATAAAGGAAAGTGTTTAATTGGGACTAGGTTATAGTTCAGCAGTTTAGTCCATTATTGTCATGGTGGGAAATGTGATGGTATTTAGGTAGAAATGGTGGTGGAGAGGTAGCTGAGACTTCTACATCTGAGTGCCCAGGCAGCATGAAGAGAGAGTAACTTAGGATTGGCTTGAGCATCTGAAACCTCAAAGCCCACCCCCAGTGACACACTTCTTCCAACAAGGTTACTTTTACTCCAATACAGCCACATCTCCCAATAGTCCCACCTATGACCCTATGGGGACCATTTTCATTCAAACTGTCACAGATGGGTTTACAGGAATGATCAATTATACACAGTTCCATAAAGTCATATCACAAGCTCCAATAGGAAGAATCTGCTCATCAAAGAATTTGGTTTTTGGATCACTTTGTCTTCCAGCAGTTTTTCACACTTATGTTAATCATTTGTTATTCTCTGTTGCTGTTGGAACACTGGATTTTTGTATTATTTAATGTGTAAATTTAAGAAATAGTACAGCTATAAGGGGCATTATATGGAGGTCAGAATTGTAGGTCACAAGAGGATATTGAGAATAATATTATAAACTCTTTAAAAATATTGTTTGGAAATTATGAACGTAATTTTAGATTATTACAAAACTCACATGATTGCATTAGTGTGCTTTGGCAGTGACCTAAACAACCAAATCCACAAACACTAGATTTAAAACCTCAATTTTTTAGCAATATGAAATGTTTTGTAACAATAGAGACACAATTTCTAAGTTTCCTAAAAGTTGCGAGTTAATGGAATTTATCGTTTATCATGTCTCCTCAGAGAGTGACAGCACACGGGAAAACCAGAGAGCAGCAGCGGGCCATGGCCAGCCTCTGTGTTCTAGTCCCTCCAGTGCAGGAATAAGCAGACAAGATTCTGTTGAGGCAGAGAACACCTTCGATCCAAAGCCTCCTTCTCTAGAAATACGGACATGCATTGTAACAAGGGAACTTATTCAAGGAAACCCCTTCCTGGGACTTCCACCAAATATTTACTCTTCTCCTTATCTTGATTCACTTATAGCAGGTCAAGGGTCACTTCTTGTCATTGGTAAATTTTCCTAAGAAATATTCAACTTTATAGTTTTAATAAAATTTCAAAAGGACTAAATCAAGATAGTCAAGAAAATATCAGACTATAACAAAGAAGGACGCAATTAAGCAGCAACATTAGTTGCACTTTTGCACTCAGGCCATAGTTAGCTTGATACATCTGGAAAGAAAGAAACGTTAATTGAGGAATTGCTTCCCTTGGCTAGCCTGTGGACACGTCTGTGTGGCATTTTATCAATGGTTTATTGACATAGGAAGGCCCAGCCCACTGTGGATTGTGTTATCTCTGGGCTCATAAGAAAGTAGCTGAGCTAGCCTAGGAATGTGAGCCAGTAGGCAGCGTTCCTCTGTTGGTTTCCAGTTGCAGTTTCTGTCTTGAGTTCCTGCTCTGATTCTGTGAGTGATAAACTGTTAACCTGGAAGAATACCGTGAAATATACCCTGTCTTCACCTGAGTTGTCTGTGGCCATTATTTTTTTTACAGCAGCAGAGATGCAATAACACCAAAAGCATGACTTTAGTGTTTTCACTTATAAAATCATTTGAGATAAATGATGAAATATAGTTTGTCTTTTAATTTTAAAAAGTGTCTAAATATGACTTCAGTTATATTGACCCAAAAGATGAAATAAAGCAAGTTAGAAATAAACTTAGACCAGAAGATATATTAATTTCATAAAGATGTGTGCTAATTACTCATATCTAATAGTACATTCTAATGATGAAGTTAGTGTCATGGAATAATTTACAAACTATTCTGGAGGATAATTAGATATTTTTATTTGAATATTGAGAAATGGAGGCATTGATTCTTTCAGTTTCTTGTACTCCCTTCTGTTAAAGGCTGATTGCAAGTAAAGGAATTAAAATGCATTTCTTGTAATTTAAATGGATAATAATTTGCTTTCATCTATTAAAGGCAATCTTTATTCTGTCAGCATATAGTCACCATAAGAAAATGGAGATGATTCAGTGTAATTATCTCAATAGAGGGAACTTAATTTATCTTGATTTTTGTGTAATAAGAGGAAAGATATTAAATGATCTCAAACATTATTTAAAGAAATAGAAGAATTTATTACAAATGCTTTCAATTGTTATTTTGCTACCAAAGCTATAAATCTCCAAAAAATTTGTCAGAGATGTATAAAATTCCCACTGACTCTTTTGTCTCTGATACAGTGTTTTATTTAGCAGATACTGGATTTCAGACTCAATAGTGGCTAACTGTCTTACCCAGGATGAATAACACACTCAAGGCTGTAGCTGGAGTTTCTCTCAGGGTCCCACCAAGCCCCAGCAGTCCGACAGCCCACTTATAAAATAAACACACAGACACTTATATTGCTTACAAACTGTATGGCCGTAGCAGGCTTCTTGCTAACTGTTCTTATATCTTAAATTAACCCATTTCTATTCATCTATAAGTTGCCACGCGGCTTGTGGCTTACTGGTATCTTAACATGTTGCTTCTCCTCACAGCGGCTGGCAGTGTCTCCTTGCCTCAGCCTCCACTTCCCAGAATTCTCTTCTCTGCTTGTCCTGCCCATACTTCCTGCCTGGCTACTGGCCAATCAGCATTTTATTTATACAGAGCAATATCCACAGCACAAGGCATTGTGAAATTTATGTCTTTCAGTGAAATTTATGTCTTTCACAAAGGCTCCTCACCCTACTCTATAAGAGCTTTGAAATAATGTTTATCTTTCACTGAGTTTGATCCCAACTTATGAGGCACAGGCCATTAATAATGGAGACACATTCAAAAGAGGTGAGACTAAGGAGTGCTTGGAAGCCTGGTAGATCCATGAAAATTTAGGTGGTCATGAGTATGTCCTCAGTGCCTGAGCCCATGCTCCTGTGGACTTTCTCTCCTAGCAATGTGGAGGGCAAAGCCATATAAAGAACTTAACTTTTCCTAAGCAAATACTAAGTGTCGTGAAATGTTCTTCAGATACACTCTCACCTCTCTCCACACGTGTCTCAAACCGGGGGCTATCCCCTCCACTTTTACCATCAGTCTCTGAAGTCTTTTTTCCTGGCTTTTGGTTTTTCTAACATTGAACTTCTGCCAATACCACAGCATCCACTCAGAAAGTTCCATACTTTTAAATGAATTTATTTCTTGTCTCATTTCTCTCTTTTCCATTAATTCCATAGTCCAAAGGTCATTTTGTTGGCACACAGTCTCTGCTAGGTACTGGAAAGGAAGCTGGTTAAACACAACGCAGGATGTGGAAAAACACTGTGATGGGACATTTTTTTTTTCTGAGATAGGGTTTCTCTGCTTTGTGCCTTTCCTGGAATTCACTCTGTAGTCCAGGCTAGCCTCAAACTCACAGAGATCTGCCTGCCTCTGCCTCCCGAGTGCTGGGATTAAAGGCATGTGTCACCACCGCCCATCAATGGGACATCATTTAATAAATAGATTTCTAACACTTTGGTGAGATTTACATTTAAGTAAGAAGATCCTTTTAACCCAGAACAATTTGATTTTTTAATAATGATTTAACTCAGTTGCACTAAAAAATTCTTAGAAGTGAGAGTCTGTAGATGTAATTCGAGCCAAATAAAGAGTTAAAAACCCAGAGATCAGAGCAGTAATCAAGAGTTAAGACCACCTTATCTTACCACTGCTGCTGTCCTTCCCCTCAGAGAGAGACCTTCTTCCTGTGTCCTGTGTTTTTATTGCCTTTCTGTTCTGCCTTCTCATTGGTTCTAAACCCAACCTCGTGACTTCCTCGTCACTGCCTGTCTATACAGACCTCCAGGTCTCTATGGTTGGTACTGGGATTAAAGGCATGTGTCACCATGCTGGCTGTGTCCTTAAACACACAGAGACTCTGCCTGCCATGTGATTGGATTAAGGGCGTGTGCTACCACTACCAGACTTCTGCTTAATGGCTTGCTTTTAGCTCTGATCCCCAGGCAACTTTATTTATTAACATACAAATAAAATCACATTTCAGCACAAATAAAATATCACCATAAGAGTCAATCCCAGAGCTGAATGCCACTAGATTCCCCTACCTGTGATCTCTGTCCCAGGCAGTTCCAGGTCCAGTAAGGAACTGCTTCCTGCCAAGTGCTCTGCCTCCCAAGATGCATCCCCTAAAAGTCTCTGACAATTTTTGCTGCCCATTCCAAAATAGCTTTGTCTCTTTTACACTGTAAATATTTTGAATCTAAGTGTGCTGGTCAGATGACATTTTTTTTTTCTCAGATTGACACAAGCTAGAGTGGCCTAAAAAGAGGAGCCCTCAGTTAGGACAATGCTTCCAATAAGGTAGCTCATTCCTGTAAGTTCATTCTCCTTTCCAGCTGACATTAGTTGCCTGTAGTCCATTGTCTAGGGGTGGACCTTCTGGGAGGAGGAGAATTAGCTTCTCCCAGGGATGAGACCCCTTATTGGCTGTCCAGTGCAGAGTGGCCAGCCCTGTAACCATACACACACAAGCAACAAACACTGAACTCAGCAGGTTGTATGTATGTCTGAGCGTATGACACACACACACACACATACACACACACACACACACACACACACACACACACACAGCAATAATAATCAAGGAAAAAGCCTATCAACTTGAGAGGAGGGTGATATTTGAGGGCTGAAGGAAGGGTACAAGGAGGAAAGAAAGAAAGTATAAGAAAGGGTGGTAATTTTATTTCACTTAAACATATGTTTAAAAAAAAGCAGCAACAACGAAGAAAATATTTCCATCAGCTTGGACTGTGAGGTATTTTTTAATGGATGATTGATGTTGGAAGTCCCAGACCACTGCGAGAGCAAACGGGTTGGCATGCTTTCTCCATAGTCTTTGCTTTAGTTCCCACCTTCAGGTTCTTGCCTGACTTCCCTTTTGGATGGACTGTAAATGAAAGGGTTAAGTAAAACCTTTTCTTCCCAAATTGCTTTTGTTCATTGACGTTTGTCATAGCTACGGAAAGCAAACCAGGACAGTAAGCAACAGGACAACCTTAGCGAATGAAACTGCACCCATTTCACTTAGAACCAGGTGCTTCGCTGTCAATGCTCCTCCATTGCAGGCTTTCCTATGCAGCCCATCACCCCCAGGTCTTGCAGCCCAGTACCCCAGGTCCTCTGGCCCAGTACGCTTTCCTTTTGAACTTGATCATAAAGTTGGGGAGAGTGAAAAAATTAAGAGAGGCACACAAAGCTCCCAGGCTGGAAAAGAAACTCTTCCACCTGTGAAGCTCTCGTTCCCAGGGGCTTCTGCAGAGATGGACATTTGTCTTGCTTTATCAAATCCCATCCACATAATTAATCATGTGGTCAACTGGGGGCTGGGGAAAGTTTGCCTTGGATTACTGCTGGGTGCCCAAATCTTTTCACTAGTCCAAACCTTGAAACTTTGCCTAGTCTCAGAACATTTACATTGACTTCAAAGTTCCCCCACTAATTGCGTTTTTCTTTGGCTGCCTGAATTGTTGTCATGACTTTCAATTCATCATGAGCCTTTTTGTTTGAAAAGGGACATTGTGCACTCCTACTGAGTGTTTTGTTTATTAGTATTATTGTTCAATTACTATAGAAGTAGCACACAATATATATTTAAATGTCATCAATGATTCATGCTTATTTTGCTCAGGATTGTATACATTTTTAAAAGAATGAAATATAGCTCTTTGGAAAGCATTTATTCTTTTTTTTTTTTTTGTATACCACCTCTTATATTTTTCTTTAAATAAGCAGGAGTCAGCAGAGATCCCTTCAACACAAATTCATAATTGATCAACAATCACTTGTTCCCATCTCATCTATGAGAAACTCAAATCCCATGCTCGGCCCACACTATTCCTGTTTAGTTATAGTATGCATGCAGAGTAGTTACAAACCTAATGTCCCTTATCTCTATAAGAAACAACTTCAGACACAGGCCATCCTTGCCAGAAAACCAGGTAGGCTGTCCATAGACCTCTAGAAATCAGCACCTACAGCCTTACATCCCAAACCTAGGTGCCAAGAAACCAGCATAAAAATGCAATTAACAACAGCCAGGGTAACATGACTGCATTAGAGCCTATCTCTTCTACCACAGCAAGGCCCTGAATACTCCAGCATTGCTGAAGCAAATCTCTCCCCTCAGAGATCAAGGAATCCTGCAGAGGAGAAGGCAGAAAGACTGTAAGAGTGAGAGGGGATGGAGGACACAGGAGAACAAAGCCTTCTTAATCAACTAAATAAAGGGGAAAGCATTTATTCTAAGGTTTATTTAAATACCCTTCTTCACACCATGAAATTTAGCATGAGATTATCTTTCTATGTCCTGGGTTTAATAACATGTCATACCTGTGTGATTTATTTCATAGATTCCTGGTCCTGATGTATTTCATACCTACTTGCAATCTCAATTAGATGTTAATCTTTCTGAATGCAGTCTGTCACTTCTGTCTCTTTTTGTGCATCATAGGCATGGCTAAGTAGATGTTCAATAAATGTTTCTGGACTGAAAATTGACATTTGTACCCTATAAAATCAGGTTGAAGGGTTTTTAATTTGAATCCCTATCTTCCATTTGCTGTTTAATTGACTATCAGCTGCAACTGACTGATAGACATGAGAACGTTTTCTTTAGGTGAACTGGCAGCTTTGTAAATACAGCACTTAACCTTAAGCACTCAGCCATTAACCTTAATCACTGTCCATTAACCTTAGAGTACCCCAGGTTTCTCTCCTTACAATCCCCCAAAACAGACCCCACTCAAAGTGTTTTTGTAACATGAAAAAGACTCGCAGTAGAATGATTTTTATTGTTCTGAGAGTGGCCATAAAAAGGGCATTTCCAACAGAACATTTGAGTCCATTTCATTTTGTAGCTACTAATTAATTTTCCATATGTCCAGAGAGAGATAAGAAGTAGAAAAATTATTTGAGGAATATATTAAGAAGTGTTTGACTAGAGAACAAGTAGAGAGTTCTTTCTAATCACCACTTTATACATAAGGTTGTTAATCACTAGGGAACCTTACCACTTTGCATAACCACACAAATTCATGAAACATAAAGAACATTTTCCTATAGCTAGTACTAAAAATCATGCTTAACATTAATTCCAGGCATAACAATGCTAGTTCTTTTAAGAGTAGACTATTTGAAATAATCTCTATTGAATGTTAATTTATAAAAGAGAAAGGATAATGAAATTTTCTTTAAGCATGGCACTTTAGAATTATTCTTATAAGTATTCTTGTCTTGTAACCAACATCATGGAACTAATAATAGACCATTTTCATAATCCTTTAAAATCTACATTATCTATTTTTCTCTATATCTATTTTATAAAACCATAAATAACTGTCATTGAAATCAAAAGTTCCTCGTAATTAATATATTCAAATGTATTGTGCATTTATTCCATACCATAGATTGTTTTGCCAAGTCTATATCTTCTACCTGTGATGTAGTAAAGTAGCATTACTAAGTTACAAAAGCTTTCTCTGTAATTTTATATGCAATTATATTTCATGACCTCAGTCTTTGGGGTGAAAACAGAAAGTCAGTGAAGTTCCCATTGTATTCTGAATATAATAGATCTTAGGGTGAGGTGGGAGGGTGGCTGCGGTGGAGGAGGGAGAGAGAACACCTTGTGTTATTCAGGAAAGAAACTCAATACTAATGGACTGATTATTTTTAGATTTGCCAAAGTGCTCGGCTTGCTCCAAGTTCCATAGGGAGCTGACACTAGAAGGTGTGAGCCAACTGTGGGCAGAGAGGGGTCTCTCTTGCAACTGATGTCAAGGTACATTTTAACAAATGTGAAATCTCCCTCAACAAACTGGTGTAATGTGAGTACTCCTACCAGAAGTATGTAACCTCAACACTAGGCTACTTAACTGTTCATTTGGAATTTTGTAGTCACCTAACTAAGGAGGGAAGGAGGAAGGAGATAATTAGAGGGACTTGGCATAAGAAGTCGCAGGCTCAATGAGTTCCTTTGGGGCAAATAGCATGTCAGTATTGACCATATGCTTTGAGAATTGATCTAATTGCAGAAATTGGAAAATGCTGTCCTATCCTTTTTTTACTCTTTGGCATTTTTGCCATTTAGATTTGTAATGTCCTTGGAAATGCATAGAGCCTAAAACCATTTTGCTTTTTATTTATAAATTTTATATAGTTAAACATGTGTGCATGTGGAACAATAGTCTAGATATATCAATATACATTGGCTTTGTTTGTTTGTCTTTTTTCACAAAGTGGTGAGAAATATATCCAAGTTCAGAATGTGAGTAACAAGTGGAAGTTGATTTCTGCTCATTTTTCTTTAATGCTTTCTCAACTATGTTTACTTATTAACTGAAACTCCGTGAGGAACCAGATGCTTCAACACAATTTTATGTCATTTCCATTGTTAAGTCATTCATGTGAACACACTAAAGGGGATTCTTAGTCATATTTACAGCTGTATGGTAGACACTGTTCCATGATGACTTTTACTTACATAGAGACATTGAGAATTAGATAAGTATTTGTTAATACAAATGTTGATAAATGTTTTGACAGAGTTTAGATCCTTAAAATCTGATCATATTTTAATTATCTATTTGTTTTCCCTTCAGAGCCTGGAATACTTGTAATTATAGCCCTGTCAGTGAGTCATAAAACTTGACACAGTGATAGCATATTAAAAATGAAATAAACTGTTGATATTCTACCAGCTAGTGTCTTGCCTTGGGCTCTCACCTACAGTTCTTAGTCTGGATAAATAAAATGTATGTCTTTTCCTAGTCCTGTGTTTCTTCCTCTTTTATACTGTCCCATTTTGTGTATTCATCAATATTTAATATTTATTAGCTAGCTCAATTGTAAAATAGCCAAACCATTATTGATCACAGAATTTATTTGTATCTTTTAACTCTGGATGTCTCGAAAGTATTAAGCACTAAAACTTAAAGAAATTCCCTTTGTCCCCTTATACAGTTTTACTTCTGTTTTTATTATATATGTGTACTATAATTTATATATAGATATTATATAATTTAAAACATTATATATATAATTCAAATCTAGGAACAACAAAAGAGAGAATACATGCAATATTTGTCTGGTTGTATTAATTTGCTTAACATGATAACCTCTAGTTGAATCTGTTTTCCTGAAAATAATATATCTCCATTCTTTATTGCTGAAGAGTACTACATGCTGCATAAGTACCAGATTTCCTCCCCATACCTCTGATGTTGGATATCTAAGTTGATTCTACAGCTTAGCTATTGTATATAGTGTTGCAATGAACATTGATGTGGAAGTATCTTTGTGATATGTTGACTTAGAGTCCTTGAGAAAATACCTGGGAATAGTATAGGTCAGGAAATGATCAGAAGAGGGTAGTATGAGAAGGAATATGATCAACGTGCAATGCAATATGAATGAAAGCTTCAGGGGAAAAAGCTACAGAATTTGAATAACGTGTGATTCTAGCAAATCTGGCTCTACTTGTACATTTTACCTCATGCATTTTATTTGATTCATGTGGAAAATAAATATAAAGCTTACAAGAACAAACACACCCCATAAAATTAATGTTTAAACATTGCAGAGAACCACAGAGTTTAAGAGTATTCTGTAAGTAGAAGTGAGAAAGTTAGGCTATCTCCCTTTCATCCAGGAAGAGATCAGTTACCATGCCACACATAATCAGTAGTTCCTTAAGTAAATCCACATCCTTGTGCAGGCCATAAATCAGTTAACAAAATATTGCTTGGAACAAATTACTTAGAAAATAATTGGGAAACTAGACCAATATAGATACTTCACTTTAAAAATGAACCATGGGTTGCACATCACATGACTTTTCCCCCACACAAACTGCCCTTGAAGTTCATTCTGATCTTATTTTATTTGTGTGCATCAGGTCAGAGCGTCAAGAGCAACTCCATAAAGTCCATTCTGGCATCTGCACGCCTGCCTTTCTCACTTGAGTTTTTCCTCAGATGTTAAGTAAAAAAATGTAAGAAAATGATATGTTTCATATGAGTTTTTAAGCCATAGAACAGCAAGCCAACAAACTGCCACCACCCCAAACCCAATGACAAGAAACAGTGTAACCACTCACCACATTCACACACACCCTCACACCAAGTGGACAAACACATACACAAGCAGCCCTAAGGATGAAAAAAAAAAAAAAGCCACCCACTACAAAAACAGATTCTAGCAATTAGCTAAAGTAGAGATTTAAGGTTGAGTGTATGTACTGAGTGAAAGAAAGGAAGGGAGGGAGGAAAGGAAAGATGAAAAGGGAGGTTGGAAAGGAAAGAAAGAAAGCACATGTACCTTCCCAGGGTGTTAGAGGAACTGTACCCCCATCCACCCCCAGGACTCCTGAGACCCAGGACTCCTGAGGGCAAGGGGCAGAACTCTGGCGCCTCTAGTCCATCAGAGACCTTCAATAAGAAAAAATGATGTCACAGATGTTTAATTGTTTTTTCCTCATCCTCTCAATTTCCTTCTCTGTTCTCATATCTGTAACATTCTTTATTTTTAAGTTTCCATTCATTTCTTAGAAACCACTAACATTTATTGAATCTGCCTGAGCCTCTAAAAGAGAATGGGTATCCTAACCCAACATAAACGTCGACTCCTCATGGTCCTTTGTACATATTCTCCATCCTTGCTGTGGATGGTGCGTCTTTTTTCCCAGGGGAGTACATGGGGTAGGCATCATCACCTGCACTCGCAGTGTCTGGGGACCTGCCAGTGAATAGTGGCTATTAATTAACATTTTACGATGTGCCTCTCACTCTTCAGAGGAAACACACTATATAAATGCCAAACAGTAATAATTCACCTCTGTGCTCCCCTTTGGATTCCGAGTTTACCCCCTCTCACCGTCCTGAGGGGGAAGGAGGCAGCATTTTCTTATTATCCCTACCTAGAGGATAAAGTGTCAAGTGTAAAAGCAGCTTCTAGGAAGAAAGGTTGCAAATGTCGCTGGGAACAAAAGAAAAGAGCAGTCTTTGGCAGAGCTGGCTGAGGCAGGAATTCACCCACCAGAACTCTGCAACTGGGGAACAAAGCAGAGATCGTCCCCCCACCCCAAACCCCCACCCCCGGACAATTCCTGGGACTGGACCAGTCCTCCCCCAGTCACAGAAAGAGCCTGCACACTGAGAAGGCCGTGTCTGGGTTCGCTGTTCTAACACTCTTGCAGAGCTCTAGTCTTGGGTTTACTTTCTCATTAATACCATTTGCAATGTACGTCCCGTCTGAGCTTCTTATCTCTTTCTACTGAAAACACTGTGAAGGATGATTGTTCTGCTCAGAGAAGTGGCGCTTGCTATTTTATATTCTCTAACCATATTGGTTTGTAGTAATATCTCATATCCAGAGACACCAGAAAGAAGCTGTCCTGTTCCAAGGCCAGGAGATAAGGAGTGGGTGAGTCAAGCTACTCCTACTTCCTAATAGAGAGGAACACACAGGGCAGTGCAGGGGCCTGAGGTAACCTTGGTTTCTAGCAATTTCCTGGATACATTTCAGACATCTGGTCATTCCTTCAACAACGTATGAAAAAAATTACATCCATATTAATATCTGCCTCCATGTGGCAGGGTTAACATTTGGTTTTTCTACTTTCTCTCCCCACTTAAAATTTTACTCTTAGGGCCAATATTTTCTATCATTTTTACAATTGAAAGGTTTCTAACTATCATGTGAAATTTGTTTCATAGTTTCCTCCCATCCTGACATTTATGTCCAACAGCTTGAACAGAAATTAATCCATTATATTATACTTGGTTCAGAATAGAGAATTTTGATGTTTTCCAGCGCTTGTTCCTGTATATGATTTTGGCCATTAGTAGTTATAATTATGGAAAATAATAAAGTTGTTAGACAAAGATTCATGGTGAAAACTTTTACAGAATAGAAGGGAAGGAAACTGCTACTTCAGGTTTCACCTAGATTTGTGCTCACACAGCTTTCTATCTGCTTTCATCACAGTAGCACTGTGCATAAAACCTATGTGACGGCTCAAAGCAATCCAGAGCTACTGGCAATGCTACAGAAGAGATGGTGACCTGTTCAGTTCCCAAGTTCAGCGTAGCACAGGCAGTGCACGATCCAATTCCTGTGCTGTGGCTACTCTCCTGTCCCTACCATTCTACCCTGAGAGCACCATGGACATTTATCGTCTGCCGTCGTGGACAGACAGCGGTCTTTCTTTAATACCAACATTTCATCACTCGTAGGATTTAACTATTTTTTTTCTTTTTTTCTTTTTTTTGTGTGTGTTTTTCACTTCTTTTTTTAAAATTTAATTCTACACATCAGTCACGGATCCCCTTGTTCTCCCCCCTCCCGCGGCTCCCCCACTCTCCCCCCCCCAGCCCACCCCCCATTCCCATCTCCTCCAGGGCAAAGACTCCCCTGAGGATTGAGATCAACCTGGTAGACTCAGTCCAGATCCAGTCCCTTCCTCCCAGGCTGAGCCAAGAGTCCCTGCATAAGCCCCAGGAAAGAGAGCTTGGGGGAGCGGGAGATCCCAGCTGGATCAAGAACAGAGAGGGAGAACAAGGAATAGGAGACCATGGTAAATGAAGACCACATGAGAATAGGAAGAAGCAAAGTGCTAGAGAGGCCCACAGAAATCCACAAAGATGCCCCCACAATAGACTGCTGGCAATGGTCGAGAGACAACCTGAACTGACCTACTCTGGTGATAGGATGGCCAAACACCCTAATTGTCGTGCTAGAAACCCCATCCAATGACTGAGGGAACCGGATGCAGAGATCCACGGCCAGGCCCTGGGTGGAGCTCCGGGAGTCCATTTGGTGAGAAAGAGGAGGGTTTATATGAGCAAGAATTGTTGAGACCAAGGTTGGATAAAGCACAGGGACAAATAGCCAAACGAATGGAAACACATGAACTATGAACCAATGGCTGAGGGGCCCCCAACTGGATCAGGCCCTCTGAATGGGTGAGACAGTTGATTGGCTTGATCTGTTTGGGAGGCATCCAGGCAGTGGGACCGGGTCCTGTGCTCATTGCATGAGTTGGCTGTTTGAAACCAGGATTTAACTATCTAATCATAAATAGTTCAGAAATGGTTTCCTGTTGTACCCTTGCTTCATTAGACTGAACATTCCAGTGATATGAGGTGGTGCAATTGTCATAATAATGTCTAAAGGGGAGAACTTAAGAGCAAGTTTACATTTTACACATGAAAACCTACATTTAGCAGAAAACTTTTATTTACCTCTAAGGGCAATTTGAACTCAGGCAGCCGCAGGACATTGTTTGTGAGGGGAAGACAAGAGCTTATTCACAAAGTCTGGCAAGTGTGTTGAGAAAGGTATCCAAGGAAAAGTCAGGCAGAAAAGTGGAGCAAGCAGGCTCCCGACAAGAGAAAATGGAAACCCCATTAGTATGTTTAGCTTAGGTTTTAAAATTAAGATGTTTTTAACATGTACATCTGTATCTCAACTTCTTGCCCCAAGCCTACATCTTGTGAAAGCCATTCCTTAAAGACTGTCTGTGATAGCATGGTACAGTGGAGCAATAAAACTCAAGCTCTGCCTTATAGTCCTGCTCCAACCTTTCCTTTTTACTTAAAAAACAACAACAACAACAACAACAAAAAACCCAAAAACCACTTATATATGTTTTCACACACATACACCCACCTATTCCTTCTTTTCTATTGTGGCCATATATTAATATTTTATTATGCACTGGACACTCAATTTGAGGTAAGTAATCCCAGGAGCTACTTACTACTGTTCGGTGAGTTGGCCTTTTAAAACTCTATTAAATTAAATTTAGTCTGCTGATCAGTGTCAGGTCAGTTCAATTAATAATGATCTTGAACATTAACGTCACGTACTAAAGGGAAAATCTGAGAGTCAGGTGATGTGGCGATTGCTGATCCTAAATGTAATCTTTACAATTATAAGTAGCAAATTTTTATTGGAACAAGGGATCTAAAAAAAAATCTCCCGAGTCAGCCTCATGTACAAAAGCATGTTTCCTTAGAAACAAGGAAAGAAAGAAAAAACATACACACACTAGAAATATGGCTGGCTTCGACTATCTCTTTTTGGCTGGGGGAATTGGGGACTTTGTTTGCACTCTAGCAATTCCAGGTCTAGATTTCATAACGCTTTTGTTTCCCTCTCTCCCACGAGGATGTAAAGCCATTGGGATAGGTTGCTAACACAATTTCTATTTTTATCCTTCAAAAGACAGGAATTATTGTCCTATAACCAAGCTTTGCTTTTTAACATTATGCTATCTTTCAATGTCTTTTGACTTTTCCTGCACACCGTATTCATTTTTTGCCATGGAAAAATGAGATGCCTTACGTTAAGCAATACTTCAAATATTTCCTTTAAAATCTTGCACTGAAAAACTCTATCAAAAATCCTTCTTCGGGGATTTCTTTGTACCCTTTTAAAGCTTTATGCATCTCTATAATAAAGGAGAACTAAATGTGATGACTCAGGAAATTTTTCTGTCTTTTAAAGTGATATTGTGTCAAGCAGTCACTGATGACTAAGAGGAAATACCATTGAGAAGAAACAACAGTGCAATTTAATATCAGTTTGCCTTCAAGGCCACTCATAAATATTAATACTTTATGACTCCAGACAGATAAGAAAAATCACAAGCGATAGTAGAAAATGATTTAAACTTCAGGTCTTCTTGGCTAGAGAAAACTGGTTTTATTTTCTTTATTATTCTCTCTCTCTCTCTCTCTCTCTCTCTCTCTCTCTCTCTCTCTCTCTCTCTCTCTGTGTGTGTGTGTGTGTGTGTGTGTGTGTGTGTGTGTGTGTGTGTGTATTGTTGGCTGTGAACCTCAAAGTGTTTGCTGTATTACGCGATTCAAACACCACAGATGTTCATCTTGTCTTTTTATGTGCTTATTGGCCTGCTGAATAAGTAGGTCTATGTCTTTCCCCTCCTTCTCCTCAACTTTACTGGTTGCAAGCCAGTAGAGAATCAGAATCTATTTTTCCCTCTGACCCAAATAATTTTATATGTGAAATCCAATTATAAAAAAGATGTCAAGGGTAGTCTATAAGGAGAAAGAATTGAAATCATAGGCAACCTAACGAGTGGATAGGGACAAGGTTAGGAAGGGCCTATTTTTATTCCTAGACTGCTCTTTCTTGTGTCTATGCTGAGACATACTGCTAAAGAGGAAGTTCTGAAATAAAGAGGATTGGAGAGGACTTGTAGTTTTTATTATGTTTGAACTGAGCCTCATTGCTAAATATTGGCTCTCCTCTATAGATGAGCTAAGCTTTCCACACAAACTGGAAGTGGTATTCTTACCTTCAGAATCTTTGGTCCGTAAATGAAGTTCCTGGGCCACAGTAAGGTAAGACTCACCCAGCAAGGCTGTGTTTCGTTGCTCTCTCATCTTCTCACCTCCCAGAAGTCTGCATTTGCTGGTTGTTTGTTAAAGAAAGTTTCCCAGCTATTATAATTATTCATAGGATCAGATTTGTGGCCATAAAAGTTTTCTCATATAGCCTTTTAATCTACACTAAAAATGTGTTTTGCATTAGGAATATTAACTTAGACTGATTACTTCTTTGTAAATGACAAGGAAAAGACATCTTCAATCCTACATGAAAACCCCCTTTTTTTCCACTTTTTTAATTGACTTATGTATATGTGTTGGGGGGCACTTATGTGCATGTAAAGGCAGAAGACACCTTGCAGAAATCAATTCCCTTCTTGTACCATGTGGGTCTCCAGGATCTAACACACATTGTCAGACACAGCAGCCAGCACCTTAGTGGCTCACTAATCAATCTTTTCAACCCTGACAACTTTTGATAATAGAAAAATCAAAGACATCAATTCTATGAATTATAAATACATTAGAATATCAGACACTTAAGCAAAAACCTAGATTTTCATTCAATATCCATCCTTTATCAGAATATCTAACAGCAAAGTTAATAATTGGTGAATATTAGTTCACTACTTTAATCACATTAGTAATGAAAACCTTTCCCACTTTTATTGAGGATATTCAATACACTTTGTTTTCATCTTATTACTCATTTCACTTACAATTATGAAAGAAAACTATTATCATGGAGACTCACAATTTCAGGTCATTTTCAGCATTAATTTTCTAAAATTTACATTTTCTGAAAATAGACAAAACTTTTAAGTATGGCTGAAAGTGACATCATTCATTTTGTGTCCATTTGAGAAGTTACGTTCTGGTAACACCAGAAAATTCATCACAAAGACATTTCATTTGCTATAAATAATTGATCTCTTTTATGGATGGAATTGATTCCAACTGAAAAATCATAGAAATTGGTCCAAGCTACATTCACAGATACAAGAAGAATGTTTTTACTTTTTGCAACAGATTTTCCACATTTACCTGCTTTAGCAGATGTGGACAATGATTTAGGTTAACAACAGCAGCAAAAATATTCTTAATGATCACTGGTTGCCATGTATGAGCACAAAAACTTTCCTTATGTTTGAGACACAAAAGAAGGAAGTAACACAACCTGTACTTTATTATTTTGTATCAGATGTAAAGCTTTCCCTAAGTTTTAAATGCAACGGAAAGCAGCTGCTGGGAAAAATATCATTACGCATACCTTAAGCTACAGAAACTAATTTAATGGTGATATTTTATTTTGTTCAGATGGTCAATCCTTTTCTTCTGTTCAAACCAGCAAAGCTCACAGAAACTGTATCCGGATGAAATCTCTGGAAGGTGAAGGCCCATGACTAAAACATTCTTTACAGATTATCCAGGCTTACAGTCAAATGGCACAGCAGGGCTAATGAGAAATTCTCCAGGAGGAGGCAGTCACTCACGCACATTCAGCCATATTTAGCCGTCTATGCACTTAGGCATAGGCTCCCTGGGAAATGATAGAAGACTTCAAAACATCAGAGGAGAAAACTCATAGACTGCTTTTTTAAATGTGGTATGTTCCTTTCTTTAGACTGTTTCTATTTTCTATTTTTAAATTAATCTTTCTTGTTTCTTTAGTTTCATCTAGCCAAAAATTTTCTAAAAATCTGATTATTTTATTTACTTTCCTGAACTGACAGAGAAAATAAGAGAACGTGAGGAAGAGAAAGATAGAGATAGAGATGGAGAGAGGCAGTGGGGAGGGAGGGGAGAGAGAGAGAAAGAGAGAGAGAAAGAGAGAGAGAGAGAGAGAGAGAGAGAGAAGGAGAGAGAAAGAATCACCCAGGGTTTATAATGTCAGTATGATAATGAGCTAAACTTGAAAACTAAGTAAAATTTAATACTTTTGTTGACCTGTTTCAAAAAGTCAGAATATTTTATGATGAGAAAGAAGTTTAGAAAATATATTTTTAAACAAACAAAAGTCCTTACTAATCCTATCTATCTCTGTATGAAACAAACACCACTGAAAAACAGACTATTAATTTTGATATAACCTTTAGTGAACATGAAAGTAAGAAGTCTGCCCCTGCCTAGCAACAATTTCAATTTGAAATCCTTCCTCTCAACTGAGAGTAGCTTCTATTTGTTCACTCATTCATTATTTATAGTTTATCTCCTGAGAGGGCCTACAGTACAGCTATAGACAAAAGAACATGGTCAGTTTAAACAGTTGATAACAATCAAAGACAGGGAGCGATCCAAGTTAACACTGGCATGGTAGTGTTGTATTACTACCATGCACTGTGTGCAGGAACCTAGCAAAGTGCCTTTGTAATGACCTTAAATACAGCACACTAAGCACCTGCTGTGGATTGTAGCTGTAACCTTTACATAAATAAGACAGTCTTCCCGCTCAGGAATGACTCCCAGGTGGTCCTGGCACAGCCTGGTCACATCTGTGGGATCATAGAAAGCTGGGATGAGGGCTCTCCATGCTGGCACTGTGCCACATGACCCTGCTCAAAGCTTTGCACAAATAAGGAATTTAAAAAATCTTCCTAGCTATGACAAATGAGATGCTGAACTTTAAAATATGATGCTGTTTGCCTGCCCAGGGTGGCTTCATCTCCATAGACCTACACATTTTTCTTTCCTAAATATGTTTTTTGGATTAAATAATTTTTAATTCACTGTGTGGAATTCTAAGTAAGAATTTGATCTTATCAGTGGTAATCTACATACAGTATGTTATTTAATTTGTTCTTAAGGATTTCATGAGTAGAATATCACCTATCTGTCTTTATCTGACAAAAATTTAAACAGATTCTTAGAAAAAGATCTTCTACTATAGATGAAATACTATAGGAATTGTTTCACATGAGAAGACATCCAGAAAGCAGCTGTATTAAATAAGAGTTTACTAGGTAACCTCCATAAAGAGAAAAGGAAGGTTGTATGTGGAAGAGAAACAATGTGAAGTGGGAGGTAAGGAAAAAGAAGGAAATGAGCAAAGTGTCAAGAAGACCAATGATTCTGGAACATATGCTAAATGGAAAAGTAGCTTCCAGAATAAAAGAGGCTGAGTCGTAAAAGGACCTACATAGAAGTCAATGCAGTTTACAGTGTGATATCATGCTTAAGGTGTGCTATCTGGATCTGACCTCTCATGACGTCCTCTCTGAAGTGTGATCCTAATTGTGATTCAATTAGTCTTATCAATAAAAAACAGGAGTCAAATATCGAGGTAATAAACTGAAAGATCAGAGAAGCAAAGGAGCAGCCACTAATGACTTTTTACCTCTCAGGATCCTGAGACAGAAAGGGGGTGAGATCCTGTCTCCACCCACCTTATATTCCTGTCTCCACCTCCTTAGTGTTGGGATTAAAGATGTGAGCCTCCCAAGTACTGGAATCAAGGGTATGAGCCTCCCAAGTGCTGGGATTAAAGATGTGCACCACCACTGCCTGGCCTCTATGGTTAACTAATGGCTAACTCCACCCTCTGATCTCCAGGCAAGCTTTATTTGTCAGACCACAAACAAAATATCACACAACCTTTCCCCCTTTTTTTGTCAAAAATACAATAAGTATAATAACTATAGGCAAGAATTATATTAACAATGTCTAGTCCATTTGCAATTGACAAATTCAGAGAAAATACTCCAGTATCTATCCCATCTTGGTGAGTTCAAAGTGTTGTACCTAATTCACTTTCTATCCTAACTTGCATTGCCACATTTCTGTAACCCCTTTTCTTTTTTACAACAAGATCCCTGAATCTAATCTCCTTTGTTCAGCTTTTTTCTCAACCATTACCAATAACATCTTGTACCCAACCCCTCTTAAATGATAATAAATATCAATGACTCATCTTTTGGGCATGTGGACATAATTCTCTAGACTACTTCCTGTTCATTGGGGGCACTGGTAATCTTTGGGAGACCCTGAGAAAATTCAGGTTTATGGTCAAGTCCTGACTAGATAATTCTGTGAGACTGGATCATCTCAGCCAGTAGCCTTGAACCCATTCTGGATGTAGAACTCAGAGGAAACTGCAACAGAGGCACTCTGAAATGTTGGATCATCTGGACCATCCACTCCCATCATATATTTTTCAGGGGGTCTTCCTTGATCAAATCTGATTTTTCTTAACCCAGAATGAATCCAGAGCTTCTCATTTCCTGTGGAAATAAAAGCATAACCTCTTTCCCAAAGTAATATATCTTTTGACTTAAATTTTGAAATCAAGATATTTTTAAAATATATAGGTTGGTTTAATTTAGTGGCTTTCACAATCAAATGTCTCTCAGCAGTTATCATTTGCCCATTAACAGTCAAGAAATGCAAAGACAACACAGTAAAATATATAGAGTCTAGACTCTCTGCATATTTTCATCTTTACATAGATTATCATATTTTTATTACTATATTCAATTATTAAGGACTTTACCATTATTTTAAAATCACTTTTTAAAAATCTATGACTTTTTCTACCCTTTCTCTTCTCTCTCCCAAGCCTATGAACATTTTTCA
>CABHPP010134605.1:0-11626 GCA_902168425.1 Peromyscus attwateri
CCTAGTTTCCATGGATAGACTAGTTACCTAGTTACCACAGGTAGACTATAGAGTAATTTGGAGCAGAAGTGATCAAAGTGGACATGCCAGTCCTGTCCCCATCATAGGCCAGACGGTTCCAGCTTGTCGTTAACAAACTTCTTAGCAGGGGTTTTTAATAGTCACCATCATTGGTTAAATTTGTTTGTTTTTGTTTTTTGAGATACGGTCTCTCTGTGTGTATCCCTGGCTGTCCTGGAACTCACTCTGTAGACCAGGCTAGCCTTGAACTCACAGAGATCCTCCTGCTTCTGCCTCCCCAGTGCTGTGCCACCACCCTCAGCTCCTTTCTATTTTTTTTTTTTTTTTTTTTTTTTGAAAGAAGAGCTTGTGATTGACTAGCGGCCTGTTTGATGATGCTGGACTTCTGTGATGCTCTCTATCCAGAGGCTTACTCTCAGAGAAGCTTTTGACAAGTGAGTCTGTCTCTACTTGTCCATTCAGATGCTGATGGCCTGTGCTGGCAGTTTTCTAGAAGTCTGTTTTGTCTCGGTTATCTAATTTGGTGACATAAAATAGTTCTTAGCATTCTCTTATGGCGTTTGATGTTTCTTTTTGTCATCCTAGAAGACTGTCAATCTTGCCTTTCACTCCTTCTCAATACTTCTCGCTTTCTTTCAGCATTTTGTGTGGTGGAGGCCCATTGCCTCTGGCCTGCATGGCCTCTGATAAAAGGTGTTAATTTTATTGAGACTTCTTTGCCTGTGACATGATGAGTCACCTCTCTTGAGGTTTTGTCTGTGTCTGAGTGTGAGGCTCTGAGTGCTTTCTACCTGGAGTCCAGTGAGTCTCTTGGCTCTATACTTTGTTTTTAATTAAATACAAGAATTTTTCAAGTGTTTTTGCCCCTGTTTTCTCTTCTTCTAGATTCCAGTGTGGATTTGTTTACAAGCTTGATTGTCCCACAGATATGTGAGGTTTTGTTAATAAAAAAAAAAAATAGATTTCTTTTACTTTATGTCTCAGAGTGCTTTGCTCAGATGTATGCATGTGTACCGTGTGTGTGTCTAATTTTTATTTGTACTTTCTCCCATTAGCCAGACTGAATAATCGCATTGATTTATTCTAAAGCTGTCTGTTTCTTTCTGTGTCTTGTTTAGATCTTCTGCTGGTGCTCGCAGTGAAGTCTGTATTCTACTTACACAGTTTTACACCAGATCTCTCTTTGGTTCCTTTTCGTAATTCTGTCTCTTTAATGATAATTGATATTTGGTTAGGCATTGTTTTCATATTTTCCTTGAATATTAGGTTATGGTTTGCCTTAGCTCTTTGATATGTTTAAGAGATTTGGAGTCTGGGCTTAATAAATCCAATGTCTGGGCTTCTAGGAACAATTCATACTAATTACTTTTTCCTATGAACTTCTCATAATTTTTGGTTGAGAAAATGTAAGTTGGCAAGACCAGAAATCAAATTCCTCTTTCCCATTGTTCGTTTCTGTTAGTGTTTGCTGTGAGGGTTGTTTCTTGGTTGTTTAGTGACCTTTCTGAACTAATCCTGTAAAATCATCCTTCACTGTGTGACCACTGATGTCTCTGTTCATGCAGCTTAATTGTTTATCAGCTAACAATTGAACAGCTTTTCTATATCAGTAGGAATCAGTAAGTTCCCCAGCTGTTGCCAAGAAACTCTGCTGTGGTTTAAGAATATTCAGGAGGGCTGGAGAGATGGCTCAGAGGTTAAGAGCACTGGCTACTCTTCCAGAGGTTCTGAGTTCAATTCCCAGCAACCACATGGTGGCTCACAACCATCTATAATGAGATCTGGTGCCCTCTGCTGGCATGCAGGCATACATGTAGGCAAAACACTGTATATATAATAAATAATACTTTAAAAAAATAAGAACATTCAGGATGCTGACAGTTCTGACTCTATTTTCTCCTGCTTGTGCAGAGCCTCTATTCAGCAGAACTGAGAGCTTGGGTCCTCCTTGGACTCTTCAGCCTTGGGCATGGGTACAACTCATACAGGCATGATCTCTTAAGTTCAGAAATAGGTGGATGTTCACTAGAGTCTTTGTGGACATCCACTCTCTAACCTTCCTATTTCAGCTGTTTGGTAATGTGTCATCTGTCTTATTGTCCATTTGTCTGGACAGCTATGAAATTAAACAATTGCTTGAAATTGTTTAGGAAAAAATCCCATCAAGGAGAAACTTTGGGGGGGCATCAGATAATGGCAAGTTTATGATACTTTCTTGTTTGTTTGTTGGGTTTGTTTTTAATATTTTTTGAGAAATTCATACATGTGTGCGACCACCCCTCCCCCTCCCCTCCAAGTTCTCTATGTGCCCCCCACTCAATCTCCAATCCATGACCGCATCTTCAATTATTGTTACATACATGTACACGTAAAGAAGTGTGTGTGTGTGTGTGTGTGTGTGTGTGTGTCCAGACACACAACCTGCTGAATCCATTTAGTGTCATTCATACTTATGTGTTTAGGGTTGACCCCTGGGGATGAGCTAATCTATCAGTGGGCTTGGCCCTAGGGAAGACTGATACTCCTGCTTGCAGCAGGCATCGGTTGCCTGGAGCCCTTCATCAGGGTGGGGCCTTGTGAGATCCCCCCATCCACACTGGCATGCCAGTTGGTGTTGTCATGCAAATCCTGTTTAGGTGACCGCATTGTTGAGATTTCATGGCACAGCTTCTCTGTCATGTCCAGAGGACATTGTCTCGCAGCAGCCACCCAGGTCTTCTTGCTCTTACAGTTCTTCCATGCCCTCTGCTCCAGTGTTCCCTGAGCCTTAGGTACGGGGATTGTATTATAGATGCCTGTACACCCCATGGGCAGTTGTACTCTGCATTGTTGACCAGTTGTGGATTTCTGTGATGTTCTCCATCTACTGCAAGAAGAAGCTTCAGTGAGGGGCAAGATCTGCACTCTCAGGCAAGGCTGGCGCAGGAGCTGAGTGGAGGAAACCAGGCCTGGGAGTGTGGGAAGCGGGCAGCAGCTGAGATTCTGGCAGATGACACTTTGAAGAAACTTAAATCCCCTTTATTTCCCCCGGGGACACCAGGAGTCAGTGTTATTAAAGTGCAACACGACAGGAGAGCTGAATAACGACATATGAATGAAATTAATGAATAAACAAGAAACATGAAAACATATGAAATTCATTCTCCTTACCCAGAGTCAGCCTTTTTTCTTGAATAATCCCCCAGATGGCCAAAAGTCTTTAGTGAAACTATTTAAAGAATGCATTCTGTCAATGTTTACCAGTTTTTTGTATTACATTTTAGTTTTTATTTTTGTAACGTATTCCTGTTGGTATATATTCATTGTACACGGTAGTAGGTTGGCTAAGGACATTTCTCTACAGGTGTGTGTGTGTGTGTGTGTGTGTGTGTGTGTGTGTGTGTGTATGTATATATATATATATATATATATATATATATATATATATATATATATGCTGTACTTTGAGCACAGTCTCCCTACCCCCTCAGTACCCATCTACTCCCTCGTCAGTTTTTTTCATTCCCTGAGACAGTTTTGTTTCGACTGTCACACCATGTGCTCATGTACAATCCATGTATCTACGTAAAATCTAGGAAGCACAGATGAGAGGAAACAGGGGATGCTGGAGTCCGGGGACTTTAAAGGTCTGCACCCCACACCCCACCCCACCCCCGACATCACTGGCTCTTATTCTTCAACCTGCTTTCCTTTGGAACACCTTTCCTTTCTAAGCTGTCTCACCAATCTTTCTACCTTTCGTGACTAATGTCAACTCTTCTTCCACGACTTCCTAGTGAACAGCCCAGCACATGGGTATTTGACTTAGATTTAACTCTCACCCTGCCGCCTTGCGGGTGAGTGTCGCAGCCTTGACCAAACCCTTTCTGTCTTACATATTGACACCTCTGCTGTGTGGCACGGGCTCCACTGTAGAGTGTCAGCAATGTCCCCCAGCTGCACACCTCTGCCGCCCTGAGAGACTTAAGGCTTTAAAGGGGGAAATGTGAAACCCACTTCCCGGGAGAATAAAAGCAAGTTGTCGGTGGACCTGTGAGTACAGAAAGTGGTATTACTTACGTATTCTGTCTACCTTAGCTATAGTCTTTCTGGGAGATCTGGGCTCTTCCCTAACTTTGAGTTATAAACTAGATAAAGAATTACTCTGTCCCAGGGCCCGGGGTGGGGGGATGGGGGTAGGGGAGGGCGGGAATGACTATGTCCCCAGCTCATGGTGGAAAGCTATTGTAACTCCTTAGTAATATCAGCCATGCCTCCGTGTATCTTTAACTGGGTTGTTTCCATTAACCTGAAGAAGTTATAATAGATATTTTGGTTGTGGAAGCTTCTAGAAGGAGTTAATCAAAAGAATTCATAGAGCCGGCCTGGGCACAGAGCTGCAGGTGTGGCTGAGTTATATCCTATTTCATGCTTTCCTTTTTGAGGGGCCTTTGGCTCCCCTGTGTCAGTCAGCATTGTCTGCTATTTGTGATCATTTTTGTCTCAGTTAATGACTACGGCAGAGACGGGGCTGGGAAGTCGAGGCTTTATGTAATCTTGCTCTTGATCGGGCATTAAAGAGGAAATCTGAGCAGTCCTTGATGCCAAGAGCCCAGAAACCCTTGGAACCTTCCAGTGTCAGCAACTGGCTATCCAGTGTTATAATATGAGCAGAATTCACCAAGAGACAGGCCATTATTTGAAAAGAAACCACATGGGCTGGAGATAAGGGCTTTCTTTTTACTTCTGATGGATACTGCTGTACTGGTTGCTTATGATTGATGGTTGCTGCCGTAGTGATAGGGGAAAATGCATTGGGAAGTGACTGTGATGGATAATGCATTAGAGAAGAGGGAAATGACCCACACATCATTTGTTAATAGGACATTGTTGATAGCCTTTCATTGACTAGGGGATGAAGTGTCATGTTGCCCTTCCAGACATGAGAGCTCTGTGAAGACACATTATATAACGATAGTGCAAGAACCCTACAGTTTGTGGACCAGCTTGTCCCTGACTCTGCTCCCTTCGCCTATGACTGCAAGAAGCTTGGGCGCTGAGACAGAGACCCGGTCCAAGAGAAATGGTGTGTTTTTTACAGTAAGTTTAGGAATTAAAGCCACTTGGAAAACAGCTACCCCATTTGGTACATGTCATTAGACACTTGTCCTGGTTACTTTTTAGAAGCAGTTTAATAATGATGGCTGACTGGTGTTGGGTATCATCACACATTTCCCCTCTGCTCTTCCTGCCATTGTCCTTGGTGTGGATGGGCAGACCTTGACCGCTTTTTATTGAAGGGGTACTTGACCTTTGGGCAAGTTTTCTTTTCTTAGCATCAGTTGTAGAGTCTACGCTCTGATAAACCTGTGTGGGAATTAGCCACGCTCTCCTTGGCACTCGATTTTCTCAATCGTGTGTCAACAACAAACACGGTGGCCTCTGAGTGGTGTAGTGGGCAGTGGTCTGGTGAGGCCTCCAGCACCACTTTGTGAGATTGTTATCTCCACCAGGTAGAACACAGTCTATTCCGGGGTAGTCTTTGTGGGCTTTCTTAGTTTCCTGGAGTCTCAAGGAAAAGTGTTGGGCTATTTGAACAGTCCATTTTAAACCTCGGTGACAAAACACTTGAAGCTGGATAAATTTTAAAGGAAGTGGTTTGTTAAATTCCGGTTCTAGAGGTTCCATACCATAACATTCCCTTATTTGGGCCTCATGCTTTGATTGAGGACTCTGAGGCAGATGGCATCATGACAGTCACAAGGTGGGACACAAAGCCGGAAGATGGAGAGGAGCCAGGCTTGCTCTTTTGTAAAGACCCACTCAGGAAATCCAACCCAAGATGCCATGAGCATGTCATAAATCCATCCAAGGACAGTGGTCCCCAAGACTGAAGGACCTCCCAGTGGTGTCCACCTCTTCAGGGCCCCACACTTCCTCTTGGCACCAGCACTTAGGAAACCATGCTACTAATACATGAGCTCCGATGTGCAAGTCCTAGGGGAGGCAATCGCCCCTTCCTCTACCATAGCTGATGTCTCGATCGGGAACTCCGAGCAGCGTTTTATTTACAGAGTACTTCTAAGTCTTCTGAAGAGAGATGTTGGAGGGAAAGGGGTCCTGGGGGGCGGGGGAGGTAACAGCCACTTTCCTGTGGCCAAAGAGGGAACATAGCGCTGTCCTCAGATGCTTGTGGGGATGAGGAAAGTAGCAGAAACATTTTTCAAAAAAAATCCAAGGCGGGCTGGGGATACAGCTCAGAGATAGAGTGCTTACCTATCACAGGGTGAGGCCACCCTAAGGTCAAGGGAACAAAGGAAGACACAAAGTCTCCAAAGATGCTGGCTAAAAGGCTGAGAACCAGGCAACTGATGGTTGGTGGCAGCATGAAGGGTGAAGTAAAGGGTGGAACCGCTAAGGCGCTTTTGCCCAGCTCTGGCAAACACAAGCGAGTTCTTCCACAGGTGTGGAGCACCCTCTTCTTGGGCTGGCACAGAACCCCACAGGCTGGGCTGACTAAACAGCAGATGCAGTTCTCATGCTTCCGGAGGGTAGAAGGCCAAGGTCAAGGTGCTGTCACAGTTGGTTTCTCCTGAGACTTTGTCCCTGTGGAGGCACACCTGTGGGATACCATGTCCCTTTTACAATGAATGGTGCTGGGGCTATTGGACTGTCACTTCCAAGAACCCTTTGTTTAACCTAAAGTTACAGGGGCTTACCCCGCCTTTCCTTCTACAAGCTTTAGGTTTTATGCTTTTCATGGAGGTCTATGAGCCATGTCCAATCGGTCTTTGAAAGACTGACTTCCTTTTCCTCGGTGGACCATCCATTGCTCATACCACCTGGTGCATATCTTTTCTTCCACGGGTTTTGTTTATTCTTTGTCAAAGATCCAATGACCATGTTTGCATAAATCTATGACGGGAAATGTTTATCTCCATCTACACCCTCGTGTTGGTCTCTTTTGAGTAAGCAATCAGACAGATTTGTCATGGTTCCTGAACAACCATGGGTGGGGCAGGGGGAGGGGGCTTTCCTCTGAATGCCCGAGAGCTAAAACGGTGGATTCCTCTAATCAGGTGTTTCCTCCTGACTCAGCCATCCCAGAAACTGAGGTGAGTGGTTCAGCAGTTACCAGACGGCATTAAAAAAAAAAAAATGAGTGGAAAGCCATCCACTTCCTGAACTGCTTCCCTCATCCTCTTCTCATCTGGTGATAGCAACTTAAAAATAGCCCGGCCTCACATGACTGGGGCGGCCTCCTGGATTCAGGAAGAGTTTTGAATGAAAATACAATATTCTTCCCTCCCCCCCCAAATAGGCAAAGAGATTTGATTTGAAAATAAAGTGTTATCTAAGCCATAACAGGAGCTTCGTGGCCTTGTTGACTGTTCTCTGTTAAAATACCAAGTCTCCAGGCTGGTTTCTGGGCTTAATCTACTGAATGGGGACATGGGGACAATCCAGAAAAGTAGGCTAGCGATCTGTGCGCTTGGATGGACACACGAACCCACAGGCACAGGCCTGGGAAGTGTCTCTGCCCCCGCCCACACTGAATCATTTCTCATACTTTCTCTCTCTCTTTACACATTTCATATTTTTTTAGTTATGTGAATGTGTGTGTGTGTTCATGCTTGTAGGTATGTACCTGTGTGAGTACAGGTGCCCGAGGAGTCCAGAAGAGGGCATCGGATCTCCTGGAGCTGCAACTTTAGGCAGTTGTGAGCTGTTGAATACAGGTGCTGAGGACCAAACCCGGGTCCTCTAGAAGCGGTACATACTCTTAACTGCTGGGCAGTCTCTCCAGCCCCATTTCTTACATTTTTTTGCACCTAAGCCATATCATCTTTGCCCTGTGAGAAGCCTGAGCTTACAGCCTGGCTTTTCCCCTCTCTCTGACCTCCTGAAGCAGGCATTTGTTTTCTTTTTTCTAAGGGGTACCATTATTTCTGGAAGTGCTGGGATAATGACAATATCTAATAAGCAGGCTTTCACAAAGACGTGAGGATTCTGGGCTTCTAGCATGCTGTCGCTATTGGGCTGTTTTTCAGCATTCCTGCCAGCATTAGGCTGGGAAAAGTGACTTCCTTCAGGTGCAGACAGTCTTTTCCTGTTGCTTTGCTCCTTCTGGGTTAAAGTCAGCTCGCCCTCTCTCTCTCTCTCTCTCTCTCTCTCTCTCTCTCTCTCTCTCTCCTCCCCCCTCCCCCCCGTATGTGTATGTGTGTGTTCATGTGAGTGTGGAGGTCAGAGGTCAGCCTCAGGCCTGGAGCTCTCTGAGTAGGCTGGACTGGCTGGCCAGTAAACCCCAGGGACCCCCCTTTCTCCGTCTCCCGAGTACTGACGTGGCATTTTACACGGGTTCTGGGGAGTCAAGTCTGGGTGCTCATGCTTGACCCACAACTGCTCTACTGCCCAAGCCATCTCTCCTGTCCTGGAAGTACGCTCGCTCCTGAAACCAGCCCGGGTCTCACCTTGCTCCATGTCTGCACTGTCTAGGTTTATTTTAAATTCTGCCTTGCCCACATAAGTTCAGGAAACCTTGCTTCTGAACCCAGACAAAAGGTCAATGACCTCAGTACAAGAGGAAAGGAGACAGGTCTTTGGTGGAGCTGTGATGAATGACCCATTGCAGGATCCGTCCACCAGAAAGATGGAGGGTGACTACACACGTCACAAGAAGGCCCCTTGTCTTGAGTGAATAAAGCGATCACGATTTACTAAGATCCTAACTTGTGCCAGGCTTTTTCATAAGAGGAGATGATAATCAAAGAGATCACAGGATCGCGTATGTAGTTGAATGTATAATACATGAAGTGAATGCTTTGTCCCATATAGTATTTCATTAATTATCGATAGATGGGATGCATGGACATCCATAGACACACAGACTTTCTCTTCCTCCTGCCCAAACTGGGAGCATTTTTTTTTGTTTATTTGTTTGTATGGTGTTTTTTGGGGGGGTGGGTTGGAAAAGGGTCTCACATTTAGCCCAAGTTGTCCTTGAATTCAAAGCAATCCTCCTGCTCAGCCTCCTTAGTGCTAAGCTGTAATGTGTTGCATACCATTTAGTCTATATAATTTTTGTAGTACAATGCCACTAGTTTTGAGGAAGTCAGATAAATATTTAATAATATTTGCTGATCAACCTTGTGTGCAGTGGAGGCTTCCCTGGACACGGAGAGTAGCCTTGGACCCTGTTGCAGACTGTTCACTATTGTGGGTTTCATCCAGTGTCCAGTCTTCTGAGCTGCTGGAGTTGACCCTTCCCAGATTAAAGCGAATCTGTAAAGGAGAATGGCAGAGTTTGTAACCCTGACGTTCTTGAGCAAATCTGCACATTTAAGATTGATTTGGGTCAGGCTGCTCTTTCCCCTTCTTGCCATGAACTGTTTAGCCACTCGATAAACCAGTAAAAACGCTAGGTGAGTCTGGGTAAGTGTGACCTTCCCAAGATGCCTCACTGAATATTAGGATTGACTTAAGATGTTTGAAAGCCTTGAGCTGGCTCACTTAGTAAGGTTCTTGCCTTGAATGCATGAGGATGTGAGTTCAGACTGGTTGCAGTGCCTGGGATCCAGCAATGGTGAAGTGGGAGGCAGGACATGGAGGCCTGGAAGCTTGTGGCTCAGCTCCTGACCTACACAGCAAGGTCCCTAGACAACGCAAGACTGTCTCAAGGAAAAGGTAGAAGGCACCCGAGGGCTGACACCTGAGCTTGTCCTCTGACCCCTGTGTGCACACCACACTACCCCACCCAACACAAAACTATGAATAGGGAAAATATTTTGACTACTTTGTTTAACAGACATTAAACATGTTATTGATCCTCAGAATCTATTGCATTTATTTATCTATTATTTGTATATGTGTGTGGAGGTATACATGAGACAGCTGGCTCTCTCCTTCCACCATGTGGGTCCTGGGAGGTAGGGAGAGATGGAACTCAGGTGCTCAGGCTTGGTGGCAGGCATTTCTGCTGGGCTGCCCCAGTCCTCAGAGTCCACACCAAGCTAAAGCTGCCTTCCATTTTCACTTCGCCTTGCATATGAATCATGGAAAATGAGGGCTTTTATTTCCCAAGGAAGGAGGAAAACTTGAATTAGCTAGGTCCCTCTCGGTGGCCCTAGGCACACCCTTAGTCAACAGATTTTTGCTGACCTCTTGTCCAATTAACTAGAGATCTGTATCTGCCGGGAAAGCTTGTTTTCTTCAGCCTTTCTGATAGGAGCTGCCAGAGCCCGGGTCTGTGCTGTGGCACCTTACCCACTAGGAACTGGGCCATGCAGTGAGTGCGTGCTGTCTGTTCACACAACACACCGATCTGCTGTGCGTCTAGTGGAATGTGACTGAAGCCAGCTGCCCTGAGCTCACAGTGCCCTTCCTTCCCCGGGTAGCTCAATTTTCTGCTTTCCCTGTTCATACCTGGCAAGAATCTTTCCATCTTGGAGCAAGAGAAGTTTCCGGATACAACATTTCAATCTGCAGTACTGGAGTAACTGAGATGGGTCCACAGCAGAGCGAGAATGATGATGGTTTTGGGTATTTGAGTCCAGAAACCCAGGGCAGCTTTATTGTTACCAGGAAAGGCCTTACCAGAGGCGCGGGACTGTGAGGTAATGATTCCAGCAAAAGCAGAAGCCAAGGGCAAAACCAAAAGTATGTGGGGGAAATGTGGACTTTGGTGCCGTTCATAGTGACGTGGAGAGAGAATTCCAGAAGGCAGGTTAAGGGGAAGAGGCTCTTGTTTCATTTGTGAAAAACTCATGTGGTCCATTGGAGTGTTGATCAGGGGAACAGAAGCCAAGGGAAGAAGATTCTGGACCATCTGAGAGCGTGTGCGGTGAAGAGAAGGGGATTTCCATGACACAGAACAGCAGGTGGGAAATCGAGGAAGTGTGGAGGGGATTCTGAGGATCCTTGAGGAAGCTGTAGCTTTTTCAGGACTGGTATAAGGTCCTGGATTGGCAGATGGAGCCCTGAGAAGGCAGCCCGAACACCTAGGAGAAGGAGGTGGGTGGGGTCTGATGTGGCTCTCACCTGGAGCTGTCTGGGAGGATATGCAAATCCGGGGCCACAGGAGAGAGTAGAAAGGCTGGATTGGCTGAGGTTGAAGAGCACTGAGGAGGTTGGTTTGGGCAGCTGCCTGCCTGGAAGCCTTGATCAGATTTGAGCTGGGCTGTCAGTCCTTCGGATCACAGACAGTAGATTGAGAAATTTACCAGTTTCGGGAAGATCAGGCTGCTGAGATTTTTTTCACTCTGTACTAAAGCTATCCCCCAGCCAGTCAGACTGGGAACTTACTGTCTGTATTGTTGTCCAGGATGAGTTTTACTGGTAAAACTCGATGTGTCCTAGACTCTTAAGGGGCCTGTTTATATTGATTTTATTTTGAATGTCAGCCATCAAGTGGGACAAAGAAATCACACTCTAAGGTCAGCAGGTGAGAGGCAGGACTCTGCCCTACTTTTCTCTGCATGTATGTGCCTGTTTGTAAGCCTGCTTTGTGTGTGTGTGTGTGTGTGTGTGTGTGTGTGTGTGTGTGTGTGTCCCTTGTCTCTGTCTCTATGTGTCTGCCTGTTTCTCTCTCTCTCTCTCTCTCTCTCTCTCTCTCTCTCTCTCTCTCTCT
>CABHPP010134605.1:11636-23218 GCA_902168425.1 Peromyscus attwateri
TCTCTCTCTCTCTCTCTCTCTCTCTCTCTCTCTCTCTCTCTCTCTCTGTGTGTGTGTGTGTGTGTGTGTGTGTGTGTGTGTGTGTGTAAGCTTGCCTCATGAGTGTATCTGTGAGCTCATGCTTTTCCAAATGTTGATCCCGGCCCTCATCTGATTGGCAGGGCTTGTGTTGGGCATGACGGTGAGAAACCAGACGGCTTGTTTGCAATTTCTTATTTGTTTAGGGTAAGGAAGTAAATCAATTGCAGAATTTTCTGGATTGGAGGGCAGGGGATATTTACTGTCAACAGGATAAGGACAAGGAGATGTAAAGATACTGGTCACCAAGGTGCACCTGGCATCAGAACAAGAGGATAAAAAAGACAGGGTGACTAATACCAGGGGACACCAGGTGGGCTCCAGCTCATTTCCATCAAGCCTCCTTTCTAATCTTCTATCATTCCCTGAAAGATGGCAGACGGATTCTCTCAAGTTGGAAAGGAAAACTGCAGTGAGCAGGCGCGAAGAGGCCAAGTCTCTGGTCCATGCTCACAGTTCCAGAGAAGTTTCATCCAGAGAGTAACGTTGCTGGGAAAGCTGCCTACGAGTTTTGTCCTCCATCGTGAAAAGAAGCAGAAGGTTGCTGCTATCCTGGGGACTGACCAAGAAACCATGAAGTCTCTTCCAGAGGGAGACTTACAAGATTACCTGCTGAGTAAGGTGAGCCAAGGCCTGCCTCTCCTGGGCACGCCCTCTTCCTCTCCACCCCACTGACATTGGTCCAGAAGGATTCCCCTGCTTCTGGAGATCATAAGATGGTTCTCTGAAACACAGGACCACTAGCCTCAGCATGCTGAGGAAGTTTACCCAGTCAGGTCTTTTCTCTGAGGTTCTAGTGCCCGGAAGAATGCTGGGTACAAAATACAGAACAGACTCTGGCTCTGTCCATTGCTGACACTTATGCGGCCAATTAATCTATCCAAGGCTCAGACTTCTTTTCCATCAAATGAGGGTCTGCATGGGGTCTCTGGGAAATGACCAGCCAGGCACAGGCACAATGACACATACCTGTGACACCAGCATTTGAGAGGTAGAGGCAGGGGGTCAGAAGTGGAAGGGATCCATGGACTACATGAGACCTTGCCTCAAAAAACAAACAAACAAACAAACAAACAACAAATGAACTTATGGCAAGGCTTTTAAAAACTGCAAAACTGATAGTTTTAAAAAAATATTATTTGGGAGCTGGAGAGATAGCTCATCGGTTAAAAGCATTAGCTGCAGTTCCAGAGGACCCAGGTTTGATTTCCAGCGTCCACATGGTGGCTCACAACCATCTGTAATTCCATTTCTAGGGGATCTAACACCCTTTTCGGTCCTCCTAGGGCACCAGGCACACTTGTGGTGCACAGACATGCGTGCAGGCAAAACACCCATACACGTAAAATAAAAGTAAAAACACAAATCTTTAAAGGATATCACTTCGTTTGTAAGCTAGGCATGGTGGTGCACACTTTTAGTCCCAGCACTCAGGAGTCAGGGGCAGGCAGATCTCTGTAAATTCAAGGCCAGCCTGGTCTACAGAGTAGGTCCCTGACCAGCCTGGACTACATAGTGACACCTTGTCTCAAGGGAAAAACAAACAGCAAAAAAAGAAAGACAGAAAGAAAAGAAAGGAGTGGGAGAGAAAGGGGCTAATTTATTTCAATCTTAGGCTCTTTTGATGTCAGACTTTGTAGGGACCTTAAATATTATTGAATTTAAGATGTTCCAGTGTTCCACTTCCACATGAAGCTTCTAAGGCATGCAGTTAATGTTTAAACGAAAAGGTTTAAGCTGAGAGGTAGGGACTGGTCTCTGGCTTTCATGCCTTTATATGTAAACAGAGCAAAGATTGTTATCACAGTGAGATATGAGTGCACTTCTTTAGACAAAACCATCCTGGGAAGGTCTACGTGCATAAAAAACAATAATGAACAAAATGACTTCCCATCACTCCTCTACACAGGAGCAGTGTTGACTGGCATCTTCCTGGGGTCCTATGTTTTCTGGAAAAACAATATTCCGACTTTCTTAGCTTGACATTCAAGTGATTTCACCTGCCCCGTCCTCTGACCCTCTGTCTCTGGGCATACCCACCAACAGAAATCATAAATGGTATTCCCAATATGCAATCCAGCCTGGGCTCATGCATCGTCTCTTTGGTCTATAGAGCATTTTCTAAAGTTTTCTTTCACAGACATTTCAAATTACTGAGAATCTGCATAGGAATCTGGATTTCTGTCTCCTATGGGGATTAAAGAATCAGGGTACTGGTGGCGCATGCCTTTAACCCCAGCACTCGGGAGGCAGAGGCAGGCGGATTTCTGTGAGTTTGAGGCCAGCCTGGGCTACCAAGTGAGCTCCAGGAAAGGCGCAAAGCTACACAGAGAAACCCTGTCTCGAAAAACCAAAAAAAAAAAAAAAAAAAAAAAAGAATCAGGGTACATGGCAAGCGCAAGTCCTCTGTCTGGCCTGGAAATCATGGCTTGAGTGTTTGTTAGAATGTGTACCAGCCAGTTCTCGGAGGCTGGAGTCCTGGCCTCCAGTCTGACAGAGCTCTGTCTCTTGTTCCTGAAGGTGGGCCAGCCTCCACATCTGCCCCATAAGAGCTATGTCCTAAACAGACTTCAGGCCTAGCTTCTCTCTCTCTCTCTCTCTCTCTCTCTCTCTCTCTCTCTCTCTCTCTCTCTCATGTTAATCCTTCTCATGCAGCTCAGAGTTGGCAAAAAGGCTCCCCTAACTAACACCGGGGCATAGACCACTCTTGTCACCCTTGTCACCCTGGGAACTCTGGAGCTGATCCTGTTTATTGATTATATACACTGGCTCCTCCTAGCATGGCTTCAGTTGCTGACTTACACCCTGGAAGGTTTCATTACTTCCACCTTCTTAGAGGGACCAACAGTGTCCTGGATACTTTCCTTTCCTTCCACATTCCCAGAGAGATGTGGTCTGAATCCCTTCAGAGTTCAAAAACACTGTGAAGGGTGCTGACAGGTCGGGGTGCAGGTAACACTTATGTAGCCACCAGCCAACCTCCATTTCTAGAGGAAGAGAGAGCTTTGTAGTGATGAAAGGAGTTGGCTAGCGTCCAGTGGCTATATGGTGAAGGTACTGAGGTCTCTGCAAAGCTGGTTGGGCCCAGAGGCCGTATCTCCTCTGCTACAATCCTCTATCTCACAGGCACACAGAACCCCCATTGATGTCAAATCCTGCTCTGTGATTTGGAGGAACTCAAGCCCTGAGATATGGTCTGCTAAATGGAAAAGAAATGCTGTGCATTCCACGAGGGATGGCTGGCCACACCTCCAGATTCTGTTCTTAACGCCCCAGGAAGAAGGGGATGTTCTGTGTACAGTCACTGAGTACACAGCAGACCCCAGGGCTGCAATGGAGAGAGAGCCTTGCAGAGCGAAAGGAAGGGCCTCGGCTCTGGTGGGAGAAGTGTTCCACAGAAAGAGGAATGGAGATGAGGGCTTGGAGGATGTGTTAGGTTTCCATAAATGAAGAAGACAAGTACAGGAGGAAACCCAATTTACCCACCCACCCCATTGGAGGGGGGTTTTGTATTCAGCTACCCTTTCTTTTAGGGAAGCAGAATTCGACGTAGCAAATATGACCCGCCTATAACTTAACTAACTCTGGTGCAAGTTGCCTCCTGAGCTTCAAATTCCTCACCTACAAAATGGGAGCCATCTTGAATGGTGAAGGAGGCTCCGGTACTCCTGTTCATACGAAGTGCCCGGTACCCTGGAAGGACTGAGTAACCCCAGCTCCACATGCTGCTGCTGCTGCTGCTGCTGCTGCTGCTGCTGCTGCTGCTGCTGCTGCTGCATCTGGAGCCACCAATACCAGGTGGTCCAGGCAGTCCTCATGGAATTGAGTAGAGCGTTTCCCCTGTGTCTGTCAATAAGTTTATGGCTTCCTCCCTTTAAACTGGCAGCTTCTAGAGGGCAGGGAAGGTGCCTGTCCTGTTTTAACCCATTACTGGACTTAAAGCAATTCCAAGATTAACAGCCCAACTTTCTGTTGTCTGGGAGGAAGTTCTCGGCCATTTCTTCCTCCCTGTCCTCCACCTGGGCTATGCTCATGTGGATAGACCACCTGTCCTGGGTGCAGCCGGGCCCCCGTACAACTTTTCCCGCAAGCCGCTTAATTGGCCCTCCACAGAGTTCAAGGAAGAGGGTTGCAACACCCATGAGTCAGCACAGTGTTGTTACAGGGAACAGTCTTGAATTCCCAATAATTTATATTTGAAACAGTAAATTATTCACAAACCTGAACTATTAATAGCAGCAAATGACTTGTGGTCCAACAATAGCCCAGAGGCTCTGGCTGGGAAAGAGGGGAGGGAGCCTAGGATGAGACAGGGACGTGTGGGGAAGCACGTAGACACACCTGGAGAGGGAGGCCCAGGGCAAAGCTGCGGCATGAAGGCGTCATCTGCTGCCCTGGGTGACCTTGGAGCATCCAGCCTTGTGTGTGCCTGGTTGATTCAATGTGGCTGGGCTCGGCCACACCCACAAAAGGCAGCCCTTGAAAAAGAGAATGGACACTTTTTGATTCGTTGAGTTTATCAGCAGAAGAGGAGAGTGAAAACTGGATAGGCCCCAAGATCAAGCTTGAATTGAGTTATGCTGAGTCCATTTTCTTCAATGATCCCATTTCCCCTTATGTTTATTTTCAAGCCTTTCTTTGCTGAAATGCCTTTGGTGATGAGACTGTATTGCTGGCCTGTTGACACTTGAGAGACTAGAAAGGAAAGGGATTCTGAGATTGGGTGTGGAGGGGCCTGTACTTGTGGTCAAGCCTCCAAAATCACTTTTACCAAAATCTCTCTGCAATGGACCCCAGGCCGCATCTGCATCTCTGCATTTCTTCACCCAGAGCTTCAATCCTCTTGTTCTGTTTCTCTGGGTTCAGTCAAGATAAGTGGAGGGCAATAGTCAAGCGGGGAAGGTCAGGGTCTAGGTTGGGGATGCAACCTAAGACCTGGCCTGGGAACCCCAGCACAGAGCGTTTGGGGGCTGTGGGTTGCTCAGTGATGCTGTCATGGTAAGAGCCTGTCACTGCACACGTGGCCAATAATGTGGGAGCAGGGCAGATATCACCTGATGAAAATTGTACCCAGCCTCAGCAGCCTGGGCACTGCGGGGACAGATCTGCCTGGGGCTCTTCACTGTCTGGCCCCTGCTATGTTACCCTAGTGTCCTTATGGGATGTAAGAACAGTCCGTAGTACCCACAAAATGGCAGCTCCAGACTTGCTGTTTCATGAGCCCTGACTCCAGACTGAAAGCCTTTTCTATCTAGGTCCAGAAAGAAGATAAGGGGCGTGGCAGAGAGTGCTGGAAAATGCCATTGGAAACGCCACGCATGTCGTCTAGTTCTACTTCTAATTGCCAGTGTGACAGAGGAGAGCCACTTGTTGCTCTGGTACTCTATTCAGTGGCACCAGATAAGATGATTTCTGAAGCTGAAATAATTCTAAGATGCTAAGTTTAAGGCACCCAAGTGTAAGATGTGACGGAAGAATTTGTAGTCTGAGCTTCCAGGCAGCCCGGTTCTCCATTCTGACTTCTACGTCTGCAGATCAGAACACATGAGGATGATGAGCTAAGCGAAGGATAATGAGAGTGATTATAGGGGCCTTCCAGGGTGTGTTCAGACTTGTTCTGCTCAGTCACTGTCCAGTCCTTGGTCAAGTTCACTCACAGAGAAGGATTTTGGTGCTGAGGAAGGCTGTTCCTTGAGGTGTTTTCCCCCCTACCCCCGTGCCGATACTGTAACGGAGCTTTTCTTAGTGTGCTGGTGAGGTTTCTGTCACCTCAACACAAGCTTGAGTTGAGTTGCTGTTGTTCTGTTTTTCCAGACAGGGTTTCTCTGCTTATCCCTGACTGCCCCGGAACTGGCTCCGTAGACCAGGCTGGCCTCAAACTCAGAGATCTGCCTGCCTCTGCCTCCTGAGTGCTGGGATTGAAGGCATGCTCCACCATGCCTGGCCTAGTTAGAATCATTCTAAAGAGGGAGCATTGATTGAGAAAATGCCTCCATCAGATTGGCTTGTAGGCAAGTCTGTGGGGGCCTTTTCTTGACTAATGATTGGTGTGGGAGGGTGCAGCCCATGGTGGGCAGAACTACCCCTGGGCAGGTGGTCCAGGGTTGTATAAGAAAGATAGCTGAGCAAGCTGTGAAGAGCAAGGCAGTAAGCAGCACCCCTCCAAGGTCTTTGCTCGGTCCCCTACCTTGACTTCCCTGGTGCGGGAATATGATTGGAATGTGTAAGCCAAATGCACACTTTCCTCCTCCAAGCTGTTTCTGGTCCGTGTTCTATCATAACAATAGAAGCAACTTAGGACACTTAGCTTATTAATGCGTGCGTGCGTGCGTGCGTGCGTGCGTGCGTGTGTGTCCATTGGGTTTTTCATATTCAAATTCTGTGGAATCATACCCATAAACTTAAAGATTCGGGGACTTTGGGGTTATAAGCCTTGACCCTCCATGCCTTCTGAGAACTTAGCTACTCAATGACACCACCTCACAGCCATTCTGACTGCAGTGCTCTTCCTGGTCAGAACATCTTGCATGGCTTCTTCTTCTTCTTCTTTTTTTTTTTTTCCTTCGGTTTTTCAAGACAGGGTTTCCCTGTGTAGTTTTGGTGCCTGTCCTGGATCTCGCTCTGTAGACCAGGGTGGCCTGGAACTCACAGAGATCTGCCTGGCTCTACCTCCTGAGTGCTGAGACTAAAGGTTGCACTCTTTTAACAGATTCGTCCCTGTTCAGTGCCCTGTAATCTATCAGCCTGGCTATATGCACTCCATCCTCAGGCTGGAAAATCCAACTCAACCGCCAAAACCCCACCTCCAACTTCCACCCCTCCAACTGAGCGCCTCAGCCTGACTGGAGGGTTAAGAGGTGCTTCGGACATCTTACAACTGAGTCCTCGAACACTCCAACAACCTCATGGGCCTCACCATGGCTACACCTCCATCTTTACACAAGTACCCAAGCCATCCCTCATCCCTCATCCCTTGGAAGCTGGTCTAGTCTATTACCTGAAGCCTGGCACCTGCCACCTCTCTGGCTTCTTGTTGCATATTGCCTCGTCTCCTACCCTGTGAAGAAAATACATAGACTTCGAGCAGGAAATCTCTCCAATTTCCAACACCCCTCCCTTTCCCCTTCCTCTCCTGCTCCCCTTCTGAAGCAATGTGGTGGGGATTTGCATGACATTTTCCTGCTGGGAAATCCCTCCTCCTCATTGTGTGGGCCTCTTCCTCCTGAACTGACACGTGTCCCTCCATGTTTAAACATGCCTAAGCCCATGTGTCAGTTTGAGAGAATCTGCTGCTGGCCCTGCCCGTTTTGTCTAATTTGTTTGCTGCCATGGTCAAGCTTCTTGAGAAGTGGTGACCCTTTGTCCTCATGAATTTGTCCCCATTCGTTCCGCTGTTCTGGTTGGGAAACTCTATAGACACTTTGGGGGCGCAGGCACTGGTCTCTCCCTTTATTCTCAGGACCTGCCACCTTACGTATGCACGTTGAGACAAGGTCCCACGAATCCCAGGACTTGCTGAGAAGCCACAAATGGTCCTCCTGCTTCCATTTCCAAAGCACCAGGACTGTAGGCCTGCATACCATGCTCAGTTTCTGTACTGCTGGAGGTGGAACCCAGGGCTTCATGCACATTCAGCAAGCATTCACTCTGCCAGAGCCAGATCCCTAGCCCCCTGGCTGACTTCCTCCGACCTTACCTTCTGCCTCCAGGAAGGACCCTTGGCCTCCAGTTTAGACAACTGCCCTTTTGCGGGCGTCCACAGTATCCTATGGTTGTCTTTCCCAGCATCTCACTGTGACAGTTTTAATCCATCTTCCATTGACAGTCTATCTGTAAACCTCTTGCTATGCAGTACAGAGTCCAGCAAGAAGTAGGCGTTTGAAAGCTGGCCAAATGGAGTTGAACCAGACACAGGGGAAGTCCTGTCTGTGGGGACCTTTAATCAAAGGTTTCCAAAAGCACTCTCCTTTATTTTTGGCATCTTGAACTTCCTGCCCTTGTGTGATCACCTCTTTTCTTCCACTTGCAGTCTAGAAGATGTAGAGGCCCCACAGGGCACAGCCATTCCAAGAGGGTCCCTCACCCCCATCACCCATAGTGAGGTGGGCATCACAGGGATGGAAATGGAGGAGCGGCTGCTAGTGGCAAAAACCGACTCTTAAACTGCAGATACGGCCACCATCGTCATGGTCAAGCAGGACCATGGGCTTTCCAGAGACTATTTTGTGTATTTGATGTTTCCAATGAGAGTCTCAGGTCTGCAGAGTTAGGGGCCTCATTTTTTGTCTCTGGCTACTCAGCATCGTGTTGGGCATCTGGACAACACAAGTTTGTTTTCCAAAGACAGTACTTTACATGGAATTGTCAAAGAGATCTCTGCATGCAGATTAGGGATCTCCTCTCTGCTGTACCAGTAGAACCCCCCCCACACACACACACTTCTCCGTGATGGAGTCCCACCCCACACTTGCATTCTCTTTCAGATGGTTTCTCCAGTGCTTTGAGTGCATAGTCATGTCTGTCTGCTTTGGTCCTGTGGCCCGGCAGGAAGCTGTAACCTGCATACAGTGAATGTAGCTAGATAGCTATCAATGGGCTGACTCGGTGTGGGCTATGAAACCTGTGCAGATAGGTGTGGTCTCAGCCTTGCATTCTGTCTCTGTATGGGATGGCTCTGTAGGAGGCTCTCAGGTGCCTGGGGCGATGAATGACTTAGCATTGGTCAAATGTCTTGGGCTTGGCATTTTATTATCTGGCTGTTTGGAGTAGTTTTGGAATCTGCTTTCCATAGCTCTCTCTATGACTCACTCACATGTCACCTTCTCTGACCTCCCTATCTGAAATAGCCACGCTTTATCCCCTGGTCTTTATCCTAGCTCAGTATTCCCTATGGCACTTTTCAAAACAAGTATGTATGGCGTTACAGTCTGCACGCCCAACCATGTGTTTCCAACCAGAGGGACTGTACCTATGTCTGATTTGATGCTAAGTTTTTTGAGATGGGGACTCGTGTGGCTCATGCTGGCCTTGAACTCACTGCAGAGCCAGGGCTGGTCCTGAACTTCAGATGCTCCTGCCTCTACCTCCCATGTTGGGATTACAGGTGTATGTCACAATGCTGGCCCCCTGCCCCACACCCCCCTGGCCTTTGCTGTTGCCTTGATTGCTGTTATGTCCCCAGGCTCTTCCCAGGAGTGAGTCCTGGATAGATTGAGGGACTGCACCTGTCCAGAAGGAAGCCAGTGTCATTTTGGTCCCTGTCAGACCTAAGCAGCTCAACTCCCTTGGAATCCCGGGAGGCAAGATTTTTGCTTTGAACCTGGGTCGAACTTCACTGTGCCTTTGTCTTGTCGCCTGGGCCGGGGCCTCGGGCCCTGTAACTGTTTCCCTGACCCCCCTCACACCCAGGTGGACCTGAGGCGCCAGCAGATTTCTCAGAGTGTGGAGGAGGTGCAGAAAGTTATCCAACGTCTGACGGCAGAGATCAGCCACCAGGACAGTCGATTCCAGGCGGTGCCTGCCTCTGACACGTACAATGACAGCGTTAAGGTAAGCAGGTCCCTCTGAGGTGCTCCAGGACGCATCCGAACCCTTGGGTGGGAGGGACTCCACGTATGAGAGGTGCTTATCCCACTGAGAACATAGTACTGCCTGGTAGTACAGCCATTCTTCCAGGCACCGTTCACACCCCCCATGGAGTTTTCCCTCATGGGAGCCCCCACACTCCTAGACCCCAGAGGCTAGGCAGAGGAAGCCAAAGAGCTTGAGTGAGTCCTATTTGGCCCTAAGGCCAGAACTCATTCCAAAGACTGATTCTGAAGCATGCTGCCTCATGGTCAAAGCTAGGTTAGGCACCTGCTCATTTACTGAACAACCACTGAATAGCTAAGGAACTAGGCAGAAGTGAGGGAATGGATGGGTGATAGTTTCTGGGGTACAGGTTGGGGGAAGCAAGAGGGTAGAGATGGCTCCGAGGGACTGTAGGAGTGCAGAGTAGTCCCTCTTTGCTGAGGGGTCCCACTGAGTCTAACCCCCAGGGACAGTGTGTGGCAGTCAGCAGCGACCTCACTCAGACCCCGTCAGCCTGTGGGCAGGACTGCGTGCTCATCTCCACTATGAAACAGGAAGGAAGGTTCTGTGTCGCTCTGAATCCTTGCCACGCTTGGTCTTGGTCTCAGTCTTTCTGCACACAAACCTCTTTCACATGGTCTGCTTTTCCACCAGTCTGTAAGAGCCTTGATTTTTTTTTTTTTTTTTTTTTTGGTTGTTTTAGACAGGGTTTCTCTGTAGCTTTGGAGCCTGTCCTGGACTAGCTCTGTAGACCAGGCTGGCCTCGAACTCACAGAGATCTGCCTGCCTCTGCCTCCTGAGTGCTGGGATTAAAGGCGTGTGCCACCACCACCCGGCAAGCCTTGATTTTAAGGACCATGTTTATTGGTTGCTTCATTCCCAGCATCTAGTACGTGCACATTCAGCCTATGAAGAATGAGCATGGGCACCAAGAACTATGTATGATGGCCCAGTGCATCCCAGGCCAGTGGATACAAGGTCCACTCACAAGGTTCAAAGACTTGTGGGTTTTGAGGCAGAGTCATATTTCAGGAAATTGATTCAAGGATAGAAATTGTAAAAATGCCTTTGATCGCCGGGCGGTGGTGGCACATGCCTTTAATCCCAGCACTCGGGAGGCAGAGGCAGGTGGATCTCTGTGAGTTCGAGGCCAGCCTGGTCTACCAAGTGAGTTCCAGGAAAGGCGCAAAGCTACACAGAGAAACCCTGTCTCGAAAAACCAAAAGTAAAAAAAAAAAAAAAAAGCCTTTGATCCTGTCATTTTAGAACACTTGCCCACCTCTTCCTCCCCAGGCCAGTCTCAATCAGGCAAACAGAGTCCCAGGACTAGAGAGAACAAGACTGCGTCACTCTCCCCTGACCTGAACCGAAAAAGTTCCCTGCTATGGTCCCAGTTAGATCGGTAGCTCAAAACATATCCTGTGTTGACTGACATCTTGTCCTGTGTATTAAGCTTTAAAATAGGGTTGGAGATGTCGCTCAGTTGGTAAAGTGCTTGCCTAGCATGCACACCCGTGACCTCGGCACTTGGGAAGTGGAGGCAGGAGGATGAGACGTACACGGTGGCGTTTGATTTCTGTATTAGTGTACTGCTGTACTTTACTGCTGCTGTGATAAAATGCTGTGACTAAAGTAAGTTATGGAAGAAATCATTCTTTTGAGCTCATCACGGTGGGGACATGGCAGCAGGAACAGAAATCTTCTGCCACCGCAAACATGGCACAGAGTGAGCTGGAGGTGGAGCCAGGTTCTGAATCCTCCAAGACGGCTCCCAGTCATGCTCCAGCGAGCAAGGCCACACTGCCTCCTCACACAGTGCCAGCCTGTAGGGGACATTCTCAATCAAATTACCACAGATTCACGTCAAATCTGAGACCAGCCTGGGATGCAGGAGACCCTGAAGAAAAAAGGAAGAGAGAGAGAGAGAGAGAGAG
>CABHPP010134605.1:23318-37433 GCA_902168425.1 Peromyscus attwateri
AGAGAGAGAGAGAGAGAGAGAGAAAGGAAGGAAGGAAGGAGGGAAGGGAGAAAACATATAAAATGACTTCAGTTTTCATCTTGAACTAAATTCAGTGAGTATTTATTGAACAGCATTTGTAGTTTTAGTCTTTATTTGATGTTGTTGGGGATGTGGGTGTAGGTAGATGTTTTTGTACCTGTTCAGGTGTGTGTTCCATGTGTGTGGATGTGCTCATGGAGGCCAGAAGTCAAGGTTCTTCCTCAGTGGCTCCCCACCTTATGCTCTGAGGCAGGGTCTCTCGCTCAACTGGAGCTCACCGACTCAGTTGTATTGGATAGTCAACAAGTCCTAGGGATCCCCCCGTCTCTGCCTCCCTAGTGCTGTGATTACGGGCGTGCAAGCACACACCTGACTTTTTTTGTGGGTGCTGGTGATCGGAACTCAGGTTCTCATGCGTATATGGCAAGCAGTGTGTGGTCAGAACCGTCTGTCCAGCCCCACCACTGTGCTCTTGAACCCATGTGCAAGTGGATTAAAATTCATGTGTAGTTTAGGCGTTTGTCCCCCCTATTTAATCCAGCCTCTGGACGCCAGAAGTCACATGGTACCCTCATCTAAGCCATCAAATGTTCCCTGAAAATGGGGCAGGATCAGCTGAATTGGTCATTGCCCAGACCAGGGACAAAAGCTCTCTCTTGCTGGACTTCCCGTAACCTTCTTCAAAGAACGTGGCTGAATGAACAAAGAGGGTGCTAGCGAGTCACCAGGGCACAGCCAGAGTTCAGGGTCCCTCTGGCAGATCTGCGTCGCCAACGGGTGTATTGTGTCCTTTGCAGTGTGTGCCTGCCTGCTAAGCACGCTTTCTTCCTGGCCACTGCTTAACTGGTTCCTGGAGAGTGGGAGTGGGTGGATTCACATCCATTTTTCCATTAAACACAGAATCAACTCAATGGCTCACATTGTCCGGACAGACAGGCTTTCACTTCACCTTTGATTCTGTGAGGGTTAGTCATTCGTACTGACCCTGGGTCATTGTGACAGGCAAAAAGAAAGGGTGGCACTTCCAAGTTCTGTCACCTCTTTCCTGTCAGAACGTTCGGCTGTCCCAGGACACTCGCTCCTGATGAAGAACTAGTCCGGGGTAGAACCGCCGAACAAGCTACCAAAAGAATTCCATTAAAATCTCCGCTCTTCCGCTGGCTGGCAGCGCCCCGGGGGTGATCTGCAAGCCCTTCTGCACCTTAGGCTGCTCACTGGGGAAGTGGTATTGTAGGTACCTCTTGTTGGACTTCGGAGATGGAAGAGGCGCAGCCAGATTGTGTGTGTGTGTGTGTGTGTGTGTGTGTGTGTGTGTGTGTGTGTGTCTCAGTGGATATATTTCCCTTCCCTTTCTTCTCCCCTAAAATCCAGGTCCCTCCAGGGTTCCGGGTTTTCTTCATACTTAACTTGTGGCCTCACGAAGCCCTGAACTCCTTGAGTCACTCTGTCTGCCGCAGCCTCAAATGGGTTAGTGGTAAAACAGAACCATAGTGCTCAGCAGTCCAGGTCTCTTTCTGTACACCTCATCACATGGCTGGGGGTTGAACGGTCACTTGAGCTGCCTGAGTGGACAGGTCAGCACCCTCTGCCTGTCACCTCCCCCGTGACAGGAACTCAGCTCCCGTCTCTCCTTTTCTAACCGCAGGTTTTGGCTCCCAGACTGTTTCACGTCACAGTCCCTCTGAAAGGCCTCGCGGGATACAAGGGAGCCCGGACACAGCGCTGGCGGTACTACAACCTGCAGGGCACCAAGCTCACCTGCCCTTTGCGGGACCCCGAGGGCCTGCAGCAGTGGCTGGAGACCGAGCAGTTCATGAAGACCCTGTGGCAGTGGCACCAGGCAGATGTGAACATAGAGGGGGACATCGTGCCTGCCAAAGTCCTCCAGGTGTTCCGGGCGCTGGTGGAAAACGCAGTGAGAACCTGTCACCTCTCGGGTGAGCTGGCCACGGGAAGCCGAAAGGGGAGTGGTAACCAGTCACCTTTTGCATTGTGGTGATGGGGGGATGACCTGCTAATCTGGTAATGAAATCCCCAAGGCAGGGATTCATTCTCAGGAAACACTTCCCGAGACTTAGAAATTACAGCCCTGACGAACACACCTCAGGCTGTGGGTTTTGTGCCCTGCCCCAACCTCAACATTACATATTTAAAGCAGCAAACTGCTCACCCTCCACCCCACCCCCCAAGACCTTGGTTATCAGCACATTTCTGTGTAACACGGAGCATCTGAGTGAACACAGGGTGTGGAGGCTGCGTGCTTGGAAAGCACCCACCTACTACAGCAGAAGCCCAGCAGCCTTAGGACCCACTCACCTCGACAACTGCAAACACAAAAGCCACAGTAGAGGGTGACGCGCATAAATGCACACGCATCTACACATGTGCACACGTGGAAAAACTGGCTTAATTACAGAAGTAGTTATAAACCAGGAGAAACAAGTGGTGAGCTGATCAACAGAAATAATAACGCACAAAGCAAAATAGACAGAAAAAAAAAAGAAAGGAAGAAAAGAAAAACCAACATCACAGAAACAGGAATCTTGGGGGAAGAATATAAATGATTTTTTTTAAAAGGAAAAATATAGATTTTAAAAATTCTAGCAGATTGTCAAGGCATGGTTGCTGGTGCATGCCTGTAATTCCAGCACTGAAAAGCTGAGGCAGGAGGATTGCTACAAGTTTGAGGCCAGCCTGGGTTTACAGAGTGAGACCCTGTCTTATAAAATTAAACAATCAATGATCGAGACCAGAGAAATGCACATGGTTGAGAAGATGGCTGTGCTTGCAAAGGACCTGAGTTCAGTTCCCAGCACCCATCTCAGGGAACTCAGAACCACTTGTAACTCCAGCTCCAAGGGATCTGACACCCACTGCTGACCTCCCTGGGTACCTGCATGCATATGTACATATTACAGTCACATACACACCATATAATTAAAATAAAATAAAGCTAAAACAAAACAACGATGGCAAAGGATCCCCCAAAACAATAAAAACACATTAAAAATGCCTGGCAGATGAACAGCTAGGTGAAGTGTGAGAAGTGTGTGAAGTGTAAGAAGTGTGCTCCTGCTGTGTGTAGGGTGGGTCAGGTGAAGCGGGCCTTTTCATGTTGTTCTTGGGAGCGAAAATCAGTGTTTCATTTTTAGAGGGCCATTAGTCCATTATTTACTATTATAGTGTGCTGACTTGGCAATTCAACAAATAAACTTTTGCAAACACACAAAGAAATATAGCCAAGAATGTCTTCTGCCCTGGGTCTCAAAATAGTAACCAACTAGAAAAAAAAAAAACCTAAATGACTATCTAAGAAAATTGGCCCAGTAAATGATGGTGCCTTGGCCTGGCAGACTGTGTGCAGCCTCTGCTAAGTGAGACATACACAGGCACACACACACGTATTATGAAAATTACACAGGCTGCAGAACTCAAATGATGCATTTGTAAATGTTTGCTTGTCCAAACAGAACAACTCTGAAAGTCTCCAGCCTGGTCACATCTCCTAGATGTTTACTTTATAGAAAGTACTTGTGTGGATTATTTAATTCTGAGACACCCTGAACTGGGGTAACATGCAGCTTAGCTGGCAGAATATTTGCCCGGCATGTGTAACACCCGGGATTCGATCCCCAGCCATGCATACATCAGACACGTGGGTGCACACCTCTGATCCTTGCACTCTGCCAGGTGGAGACAGGAGGACCAGAAATTCAAGGTCATCCTCCGCTGGATCAAAAGTTCAAGGCCAGCCTGGGATACAGGAGACTTTGTCAGAAAAAAAAAAAAAATCTTTTCTGTACCTATTTAAAAATGAAAAGACTGAGACAGATGAAGTCACTAGCTGAGGGCCACACACCAGAGCCGCCTGTGTCTGCAGAAGTAAGGTGTGGGCCAGGCAGGCTAGCTCCAAGTTCAGTCACTCCTAACACTTGGAGAAGATCTACTAGAGAAAGGAGAGATGGGTGAGTCCAGCTGGGCCAGACCTGTGAGGAGGTTTCAGTAAACAAAGCTGAAGTAACACTCCGTATCCTAGCCTTGTCGGGGCTGCTCTGGTGAAATGTAAACTCTCAGCCTTCATAGCTAGCTCAGAATAGCATGCTTTCCTCCGTGCAGCCAAACACAGTTAAAAGCTTCAAATTTTCTCCTAAGAAGGGCAGAGTGAGATGACATAGGTCAAGACACTCTCATTCTTATCTGTAAGGAAGCCAAACAATCAGAAACACTCAGGTGCTGGGGCTGGAAAGATGGCTCAGTGGTTAGGGGCATTTGCTGCTCTTGTAGAGGACTGGGGTTCAGTTCCCAGCACCCTGTCTGTAACATCAGTTCCAGGGACTCTGATGCTCTCTTCATGCCTCTGCAGGCTGCTGCATGCACGTGGTGAACATGAAATCATGCAGGTGCTCAGATACATACATACATACATACATACATACATATATACATACTACATACATATAGTAATAATAATAACAACAACAGCAACAACAATAATAATAATCTGTTGTTTTGTAAAGAGGAGCCCTTTTGCAATGAGGGCAGGCTGGCTCATGAGCCGGAAAACTCACCACACACTTATTTCCTCCTCTCTGCCTGCTTGGTAAATGAAATGGGAAACCTCTCCCACCCACCTGACCTTTTCCAGCTCAGCTATAATATGCTCGGAGGGGCTTCACGATCGGATGGACTTAGGATGAGAAATACACCTAGGTGAAGCTGGCTCCTGAGATGGATGGTAGAAGCAAACACCATCCGTGAGACTGATTCAGATGAAACAGGCTAGTAGGACTCCCCTGGAAGGGACCTGGATGAGGTGGGGTCAGAGCCACCCTTGAGCAAAATCCTGACGTCAGAGTGAAGAGCTCCGCCCTTTCTCTCACCTGCCTTCCCTCCCAAACCGGCGTCCAGGTGATGTGGAAGTGTTAGATGGTGTCTCAGGAGCCAATATGATCCTTTTCTATCTTTTCCCAAGACTCCCCTTCTTGAACCTCCTGAAAGGAATCTATCACTTTAAATGGAAACCCTCTGGGCTCGGATTATAGCTCAGAGGTATTGTGATGAGCATGTGTGAAGCCCTGGGTTCTATCTCCTGACACACACACACACACACACACACACACACACACACACACACACACCCTAAAATAACATGTGCTGAAAAGCTTTGTAGGAATGAGGAGGAAAAGGAGAGACCCCACTGACCATGAGCTTTCCTGGCCAGGCTGTGACAGTGGCTGACTGTCAGGTGTCAACAGAGCTGACAATGTGTGACAGACACCCTGACAGCTGTCCACAGTGTCTGCTCACTCATTCCTGCCCCTGCCCTGCTGCTTGTGTACAAAGCAAAGGCTTTCTCTTATCAAGGGTCTCTCTCTGGTTGGTTCCCATCAGGCAAGGTCAGTGTGCTAGCAAACCGAGCTGCTGTTTGGGTTGCCGTGGAAACGTCCACAGGCCAGGTGGAGCTAGAGCTGGCCCCTACTGTGGAGATTCCCACCGCCTGGTCCGAGAAAGCCCAGTGGCCTAGGTGTCTGAAGCGGTGGCCTTCCCCAGAGAGAGTGGAGTGCATCAAGGTATGGGTGACCAGGCGGGGCTCGTTCTGTGGAGGGCTGACAGCCTTGCCAGATCTCATTACTGTGGGGGGCGGAGGGGCATGTTTCCTTAGAGCTGCTGTTCCAACGTGTCTGCTGCCCCCACCCACTCCCTCAGTGGCAGCATCACCCATGAGCTTGTCAGAAATGCAGGTTTCTTATCAGAAACCCTGGGCCTGCAGAATGAGCATGGGGCAGAGCCCAGTGACCTAGGTGAAGGCTGATAAGTCCTCAACGGCTCTGACAGGGGCAGAAGCAACTGCCTTAAAGTGATCTGAGCCTCCCCCTGCTCCTCCCCCTGCTCCTCCCCCTGCTTCCTGCGTGTACCCATAATGCCTTGTGTTTCTCCACGCTGCCCTTTAGGCCTCTATGTTTTGCCATCTACATGTGAGTGAGAATAGTCAGTATGTGTTTGTCTTTTTCTGCATTGCTGCTCTTTACACATTATACTCTAATCCCATCCTTGTTCCTGTGAATGGCTGGATTTGATCCTTTTTATTGGCTGAATGGTATTCCATCGCATAGACATACCATATGCTGTGGGCCACGGGTCCTTCAAGCTATGTGAGCTGCTCTCTACTTTAGCCAGAATCGTGTTTCTCATTTTCCCAATCGTTTTGTCTTTTTCAGTCATTTGGGTTCAACTTGGTGGCCCGGTCCAGTTATCACTGGCAGCTGAGTTTCCCCCAGGCAGAACAGGTGCTGTTTGAGCAGTTGGATGAGGATGGGGGCTGCCGCAGGCGATGCTTCCAGGTCCTGAGGCAGCTGAAGGAGGATGTGTGGTGTCCAGGGCAGAGGCCAGTCATCACCACCCACCACCTGCAGGTGAGCACGGGGTGTGGTGGGGGGAGTCAGGGCAACCGTCTCTAGGTGGGTCCCAGTGTGTGATGGGATCAGGATGGGGCCGTGGGAACCGTTTTCAATCCCAGGGTTTACACACCGCATGCTTTTCTGCACGTGGTGACACATAAACCCCAGCTGTGTGTCCCACACCTGCCAGGGGTGATAGCGACTTGGCTTTCTTCCCTCCCTTCCTGACTTCCCTTTTCTTCTCCTCTCCTCTCTCTTCCCTTCTTGTTTGATGTGACATTAGGGATGATTTATTGTACGGATTAACACCTTGTATCACATAGTATTTGTGAGGGGTGGAATAGTAACTGGAGACACACAGACCATCCACCATGTAAAGCCCCGGTGACCAGCGTGTCTCCTCAGATGTTTATTCTGTCTTCGGGTTGGGGGCTTTGAACTCCTCCAGTTATTTCGAAACCGAAAAGAATTGCTGTCAACCGCAGCAGACCCCTGCTGCGCTGGCGAGTTTTAAACTATCCCTCCTGGGGTTTTTGCCTTCCACCTTACCCTCCTCTGTCCCCCTCTCCTCCCTTCCTAACGACCATAACCGCTGTTCCCCGTCTGCTTCTGTGGAGCCCACCATATTCGTGCACTCGTGACCGGGAGCACACAGTGTCTGTCTTCCCCTTCCTTTCTTATCTCACTCAGCAGAAGCTCCTCCATCTCCTCCCTGCTGCTGTGCACGGCAGGATTTCACTCGTCGTTTGGTGGCTGAGTAGTAGTCCACTGTGTCGGCCTACCACATCTTCTCTAGTCTTTTGTTGATGGCCACCTAGGTTGGTCACTTTTTTTCTTGGCTATTGTGAGTAATACTGCAGTAGCCGGAGTACCGGTAGCTCTTTAATATTCTAATTTCATTTCCTTGGTATGCATACCTAAACTTTAAGTTTTGTAGGCGCCTCCCCCCTGTTTTCCACAAAAGCTACACTAATTTATTTGAGTACCCCTGCCCTTACTGTCTTCTCACTTGACTCCATTTTGCTCTTTTTTGAGACGGGGTTTCTCTGTGGAGCCCTGGCTGTCCTGGAACTCACTCTGTAGACCAGGCTGGCCTAGAACTCATAGAGATCCGCCTGCCTTTGCCTCCCGAGTGCTGGGATTAAAGGCGTGTGCTCTCAATGCCCGGCTCATTTTTGTCTTTTTCACAACAGCCTGGGTGTTGTGTCTCACTGGGTAAGGTGGCATCTCACTGTGGTTTTGTCCCGCACTTCCCTGAAGACAGGGCTTAGATACTTGTCCATTTGTGCATTTTCTTTGGAGAAATGGCACTTGCTCTCACTTATCCACTTTTCATGGCGTTGTTTGTTCCTTTGCTGTTGAGTTCTGTGTGTGTTCTGACTATTGACCCCCTTAGGAGTACAGCTTGCTAACATTCCCTCGCACTCCACCTCACCCTGGCGACTGCTCTGCAGTGCAGACGCCTCCAAGTTCAGTGTGTCCACAGCATCCATTTTCCCCTTTGTTGCCTGTACTGTTGGGTCTTCTCTGAAAAAGCTTTGCCTGTGATAACACCACGAAGCATCACCCCGCTTTCTCTAGTTCCATGATTTCAGGCCTTATATTTTAGTAACACAATCTATTTTGAGCTAATTTTGTATCATGTGAGAGGTGTGGTCAGTTTCATTCTGTGTGTGGGTTTGTGTGTTATTCTCTCTCTCTCTCTCTCTCTCTCTCTCTCTCTCTCTCTCTCTCTCCCTCCCTCCCTCCCTCCCTCCCTGCCTCCCCACTTTTCCCAGGTCCACTTTAGTTGAAGTGATTATCCACTCTTTAAATTTTTAAATATTTATTATTTTTTTTATTTATGTGTCTATGTGAGTATATGCCACGTATGTGCAGGTGCCCGAGGAGGTCAGAAGAGAGTACTGGGAATTGAACTCAGGTCCTCTGAATGTGCAGCAAGTGCTCTTCATTCATCCAGGACTTCAAATTCTTTTCAAATTGATGCTGTTATTTTTGATTGCTGTGTTTAGTTGCATATACTAGTTGGGTTTGGTGTGACATTTTTATACATGTGGAGAAGGTGCACCAATCACATCCACCTCCCTTTGCACTGCCCCCCTTTACCTCGCCCCTTTCCCAGTTCCCAGTCCTCAGCACACCACGTTCAGACCTGCTTCCCCCTTCAGTTTCCACGCGTGAGGAGGACCGTGCAGTGTCTGTCTTTCTGCATCTGGCACATTTGACTTAGCACATATCCAGCCATTTTGCTTCCAGCCATTTTGCTGTAGAGGACAGGGTTCCATTCTCTCTGGACAAACAGCCCTCCATTGTGTCTTTGTGCTCTGTGTGCCCTGGCCATACACTCCTGGAGCTTGGGCTGGTTCCACATCGTTCCTGACACCTGTCTGTCGAAAGGCCGGCCAGCAAGGCAGGGACCAAACCTCACAGAACATGTTACGAACTGCTACCTTAGCCAGGTGTGGTGGCGCTTACCTTTAAGTCCAGCACTCAGGAGGCAGAAGCAGGAGGATATCTGTGAATAAGAGGCCAGCCTGGTCTACACAGCTCCAGACCAGCCAGGGCTACAAAGTGAGACCCTGTTTTGTCTCTTAGTTAACCAAGAGTGAGAGGAACTGTTATTTAGATAAAACAAACAAAATTAATGAGGATTTATACTTAAAACAAACAAACAAAAAAACCAAAAAAACACAACCCTACAGATTGGCTGCTGGTAATTGGGATAGGCACACACAGGTTAACCGGTTGGGTTGCCAAATAGGATGAGAGAGGACAGTGGGAGGGGCATGAAGCTGAGTGGCAGGTCTGAGAGACCAATGAGCAGGGAGATGAGCGGGTTGGGTTGAGTGACAGGGAGGATGCAGCCCCAGGCTGTGTCTGGCCCAGCTGACTGGATAAGCAGGTCTAGAGGCCGAGCAGGTTTGTGGGAAAGGCCTGAGTTCAGTCTGGGCATGTTGAAACGGAGGTAACTTTCCAATACCCAACACTAAGCAGGTCAGGAGCAGAGTCTGGGCTGGAGAAGGTGCGGGTGTGAGTCCTCCATCTTACTGAGCACCAGGCAGGGGAGGGGCAAGAGCAGAAGGGGGCGGGTGGGTGGGTGCAGAGCATTGGAGTAGCTGGGGTGCGAGGAGAAAGCCTGGGAGCGCATTGTCTTAGAGGCCAGAAGAACAGTGGTTAGCGAGGCAGGGTGTGGCCAACTGTCTGATCCACTGAAAATGAGAAGACGTGAGGCAGAAAAAAGGCCTGCCCTGCCACTGGAGCCCTGGAGATCTTGGGCTAGGAGCACAGCCTTCAGGATTAATGGCAGAAGACTCCTGACTGGAGTAGGTGGAGGCAAGGAATGAGTGAGAAGAGAAGAATTTAGCAGGGTGCCTGGACTTACCAGAGGGGAGACAGTCATGGGAGAGCAGGAGGGCTATGACCCCATGCCCAGAGGCCGTCTGCAAAGAGGGGAATCGATCCTATAGGGCTCCTAGGAGGCAGAGGCCCCTGAGAGCGGTGGATGCAGAGAGGGAAAGAGGAGGCTGCTGTGTTGACAGATCTCTCCCATCCAGGAGATGAGGGCTTCCATGTTCCCTGTATGCTGGGAGGCAGAGGGCCTCTACTTGAAGCAGGGTATGACTCACTGGGAGAGTGTTGGTGGTCAAGGCGGCAGAGGAAAGGGAAAGAGAGTAACTGGGAGGTGTGAGCCAGCTAGCTAAGCCCCAGGCTCTGGTGAGGCAATGGGTCATGAATTCCTGGTGAATCCAGTTTTCCCAGGATGCCTTGCTCCTCCTCCCAGAGCCATGAAAACTCAACTTGTTCCCACCATCTTTCATCCACAGACCGTGCTCTTCTGGACATGTGAGAAATACCCACACCTCAAGGACTGGCAGGTCTTCCATCAGGCGCTCCTCCGCCTGGTCCGGAAGCTGCACAGATGTGTGAGCCAGCACTTTCTGAAGCACTATTTTGTCCCAAAGAGCAACCTCCTGCAGTCAGCCAGCCCAAGTGAGCTGGATGCTGTGGCCCAGAAAGTGGCCTTCTTCCTAAAGAATCCGCAGGTCACTCTGCCCTGAGGTGGCCCAGGGAGTCCTTGCTCCATTCCTTTCTGCTGACCTTGTTCCCAGGGTGGTTCCTCTGCCAGCGGCTGGGACCCAATGCTAAGAGAAGGACCGCCCATGACAGAGGATAAAGCAGGCCAGCGGCTCACTCACCAGAGGCAAATGCTCCTGCCCCAGGTCACGCAAGCATTTCACCTTCCCTACCTCTCTCGGGGACAGCTCTCATCCAGCTTCCCCAAGTGACCAATTGTCCTTGCTCAGGTTCTTATTGTCTGACAAGGGCAATGGAGATGGGCTCAGGGCGGGCCAGGGATTAGCCTGCTGCTGGAGAATGCTCAGACTGGCTGGATCAGGACCCACACACTGACGGACAGCCCACCCGGTGGCTGCTGTCCCTTCAAGACTCTGTCCTCCACCTCCAAGCAGTGGCCAGCAGTCCAGGCTCTGGAGCTGTTCTGATGTTCCTCTGTCAACTGTGCGGAGTCATTGTGAGAGTTAGTGCAGATCCAAGAGAAGGGTGCAGCTGGGACTCCACCTGTCACCTGTCACCTGTCACCTGTCACCTGTCACAGCCCTCTCTGCCACGGTCAAGGCTAGAACTTGCTTCCACTTCAGGAATAAGCTCCATGCTTGGCCTTGCATGGACCACCTTCATGTCATTCGCGTCTGGATGTCTTCCTTAGCTCAGTCATTTCACTCACTTGTGGACACGTAGGTACTCGCTAGGTACTAAGGACACAGCAAAGAACAAGACAGACTCCCTGGAGAAGACAGGAAGTGAACAGCAGTTGGCTGAACTCAGTTACTGCACATAGAAGGAAGTCTGCTAGAATAAGGTTACAGAGAGAACCCGAGGGAGAACATGTGGACAGCTAAAAGGGGCTGTAATGGCGACCTCAGGCAGGCTGGGGTGGGTAGACACGGGTCCCTGGCTGTGTAAAGCTGGGGAAATTGGTATTATTGTGTTCTGGGATCGAAGGTGCAGCGTTTACCTCCAACAGCACACTTCAGACGACGGCTCTGGCGACGGCATTGGGAAGGACTCTGCGGCCCCTGCACCTCTCCATTCTGAAGTGCACTGAGGCCCACAGCATCACACATCTGCACCCTGCCTGGGATTCCGGGTGCTCTCTGAGAGAATGGCTTCTTTGGGTGTTTTGTTAACATTTCTCAACTCCAGGGGATCCTTTATGGCCTTTGAACATTCTCCAATAACAAATATGCTTAACAAAGCAATATTTCTAAAAGCACAGCCCACTGATTTGGGGGGCTTGGAAGGAACCTGTGTGCCAAGGACTGAAACCGAGGCCTTTGGCATGCTGAGCATGTGCCTTGCCAATGAGCTAGGTTGACTTTATTTCGAGGCTGGATCTCACTAAGTTGCCCAGACTGGCTCTATTTTTTTTTATTAGTTTTTTATTAGAATATATGAATTATACATAATGATTGGTTCCATTGTGATATTTTCATGCATGTATGAAATGTTGTGTATGAATGTGTATGCATGTGTGTAAACCAATGACTTCAATAGGGTTCCGTCCAGGAATATGGGTAAGGGACTAGTTTGCAGGAGAATGGGCACCTTTACTGGTTATACCACTGGTTATACCCCTCTAGTCCCCAACAACCATTAACTGCTTATTAATCCCCTAGAGGGGAGGGGACTTGCAAGCATTTCCTGTCCATTATAGAATGCTGATGAGCCCGATCTTGTATGAATGACCACAGCCTCCTAGAGTTCAAGAGTACACTGGCCGTATCATAGCTGAGGACAGCAGTCCACAATGCTCCACCCTGTCCATCAGCTCTTGCGTTCTTCCCCCATTCCATGACATTTCTCAAGTCTTGCAGGGGGTGACAAAGATGTCCCATTTAAGGTTGAGCATTTAGCAGCCACAGATTCTCAGCACTTTGGCCAGTTAGAGGTCTATGTAGTCGCTGTGACTACTGCAAAGAAGCTTCTCCAGCTACTGTTGACATCAGAACAAATCTATAAACACCAACACGGATATGTTGAAGGCCTTTTGGCAGACATATAATGTCCGTTTCACAAAAACCAGCAGAAGATTCCCCACCAGGGCCTATCATCTCTCCAGCCGCGGGATTTTGACTAGGTCTACAATCAAAGATGTGGATTCACTCCTAAGAAGCAGGCCTCACGTCCAGAAAGCTACTGGTTACCCCATAACAGTCATGCCGCTATCACACCATGGGTATAACTTGCCTGGAAGGTAGCACACGGGGTCTAGAGTTGGGTCATACCATTAATGACAATTGTCTCCAGAAACCTGCAGAGCACTTTATAAACCAGCCATTAGGGAAGAAGCTTCCGGCCAGGTCTCAAGCTTAATTCTCTACGTCCTGCAAACAGAGCATGGTGTCTTCAGCAACAGGGCCTCGCCATCTAGTTCTGGAGGGCATCCAAACAGTAATGGCAATAGGCTAGGCTGGCTTTGAACTCTGTAACTCAGGCAAGCTTTGAACTTGCAATCCTCCCGTTCAACTTCCCAAGTAGCTGGAATTATAGTCCTGTACCACTGCTTCTGATTTTGTTTTGGTTGAAAATCAGTATTATTTTTTCAAAAGCACTGTAACCAAATGGTGGGATTCCACAGGTTATCGCATAGCAAATCATAGTTTTAAAAGGTTGAAACCTATCTTATTAAACTAACTGGATGATTGTTTTGGAAGCATGAAGTGATAAGCAAACCTGTGCTTTGTTTAATCACCAAGGCTTGGCTTCTAGTCACCATGTTTGCTGATCAGGGGAAACTTTTTTTTTTTTTTTTTTTGAGAAGGCAGCAGTTGTAATAAGGTTTTGTTTCTGGTTTTCTTTCTAAGATGAAATGTCTTAAGAAAGTATTAAAACAGCTATACAATCACAGTATGCAAGAAGTGAAGTAGGCTGTGCTATTATTTAAAAACAGTGTGGAGTTTAGAGAGGGTAGACCCACAGGCCTGTCACACCAAGTGTTTCCACTGTGGAGAAGTAGCGTGTTCTGTTGATTCTTGGTGGTTCCCATACCTGGCCAGCAGAGGGCAGCAGGCACTAACAAATGAGAAGAGTCAGCCTGTGGATCCCTCATTTTCAGGGCCCAACACTTGCTACTGTCTTAGTCTAAAAGTCACACTCTGCTCCTCCTAGACAGGTGGTTTTCTGCTGATGCTAAACTGCTGGCCTTTTATAGTGCCTTAGCTAAAGCTCCAGTCTTTGCTCAAAGCTGAGCTCTGAAGGGGAGCCTGCAGGACAGCCTAGCCTGGACACTGCTATGTCAGCTCTGGTGTTTCCCAGGATGGATTGCCCGCACACCGTGAAGTCTGATCACCGTGCTTCTTGGCTTTGGTCAGTTTCTGGGTTTGTTTTTGCTGAAACAAGTAAAGAAAGACGTGCTTGTGTGTCTTCGTGTGCACATGCTCTGTGTGTGCTGGTGCCCAAGGATTCCAGAAGAGGACACTGGATTCCCTAGACTTGGAGCCACAAGTAGTTGTGAGCCACTTGACATGGGTACTGGGAACCGAACCTGGGTCCTCTAGGGTCCTTATAGTTGCTGACTCACCTCTCCCTGTTTTCTTCCTTTCCTCCCTCTCTCCCTTACTCCCCCTTCCTCCTTCCTTCCTTCCTTCCTTCCTTCCTTCCTTCCTTCCTTCCTTCC
>CABHPP010134606.1:0-66592 GCA_902168425.1 Peromyscus attwateri
CTTCCTTCCTTCCTTCCTTCCTTCCTTCCTTCCTTCCTTCCTTCCTTACTCATATGTCCGTGTATGTATCTGTGTGATTGTATGCTACATATGTGGGGACCTGCAGATGCTAGAAGACGGTGTCATATCTTCTGGAGCTAAAGTTACAGGGGGTTGTGAGTGACCCAACATGGGGGCTGGGAACTGAATTTGAATCCTCTGAGAGAGCAGCAAGTGCTCCTAGCCACTGAGCCTTGTCTTGAGTCCCAGTATGGTTTCATTTGAATGGCCTCCCTAGATGTATCAGTGGCTTTGCATGAGAAGAGTATGACCCCAGCTCTCTTCTCTCTTTCATCACATAACACCTTCTGCCATGTATTTAACAGCCAGCCTCAGGATTCTAAGTTAAATAAACCTCTAGTTATTCTTTATTAATCTCCTGATATTAGTTGCTCGGTTATAGCAACAACAGACTGAGACACTTTCAGTGACTCACTGCATAAAAGCCCTTTGGTGAGTGATAGACTTGAATATATGGCAGTAGTCACACAAGTTCGTATCACCTAGTAATACTGTAGCAGTCGTAATTTGTGTAAGTGCACTCTGATGTTCACACCTCAGGAAATCACCTAATGAAAAATTTCACGGAATATAGCCCTATTAAATGATGCATAATCATATTTTACCTTGCTCCCACCTCCCATCCCCACTTCCCACCCTGTAGCCCTGGCTGTTCTAGAACTCTTTGTAGACCAGGCTGGCCTTGAATTAAGAGTGCTGGGATTAAAGGCATGTGCCACCACGCCCAGCTATTTTTTTGGTCTTTCTAAATCGCATTAGGAAGGGTAGCCCATTCTCAACTCATCTCCCATAGCCTTAAGTTTTCCTTTTAGTTACTATATAGTCAGTTTTTAAAAATGTCTTTCAGATCTTCTAGGGCACTGACTTTGAGTTGGTTTTATCAGAAAATGATGTGTGCTGCAGTCTGCACCACTGTGTGCTTGTTGATTATTCCTTGTTTCCCTGTTCAGGTGATGTGAGCTTGAGCTGTGTATGTGTGATTGGCCAGTTAAGTTGAAATGTCTTGTGTGTTCCTCTGCTCTGCCTGTTACCGAGGCAGATTTCCTTCCCGGCCTTTATCCACTCCTGGGATAGCTTCAGCTTGAGCAGTAACCTTTTGAGGTCCCAGGTTCATGGGAGCAGAGTCTTACTAGATTTTCAGAAGATAATTGTTTTCGTTTTCTATTCTTCATACTAAACAAAATCAGTAGCTTGAATCAAAATGGTTGCCCATGTATCTCAAAGCAGAAGCAGATTTAACACACAAGTCATCTTGAGATCCCGTTTTCATTTATCCGTTTTGGATTGGTAATTTCTTCCTATTCTTACCAACTCGAAAATGCTTTGGATACTTCTTTTTTTTTTTTTTTTTTGCATTTTCTTTGTATTTTCACTTAAACCAGAGATGAAATTGGTGTATATACTCTGATCCTACAAGCCCAAAATGGAATTGGTGTTTTTGATTGTAGAATTTGGATATGTGTTCATGGGACTTTTCTATTCACTTTCTTCATTCCTTCTTTCCTTCCTTCCTTTTCTCTTTCTTTTCTTTTCTTTTCTTCTTCTTCTTTTCTTTTTTTTTTTTTTTTTTGAGAAAAAGTCTCACTGTGTAGACCAGACTGGCCTCTAACTCACAGAGATCTGTAATAGGTTTTCTGTGCCTTCGCTCTCCCACAACTCGGTAAGTTTCTCTGCTCACACAGTAAGCCAAATTAAACTGAATTGAAAAAGTATAACAACAGGTATATTGAGCAAAGCAACCCCCAGAAGGGTTCTCTGGTCGCAATGATGAAGGCCAGAGAATTCGTGCACCTGAGCCAGGGCAGGAAAGTTTTATAGCCTGTAGGCGAGGAGTGATGGCGTGTCCTCCAGAAGCTGGGTTTGTGCCCAAGTCTGGTCAAAAGCTGAGTGCTTTGTTTAGCCTGTGACTTGGGCAGCATCACCATGCTGGCGGCATCAGGGGAGGAGCTGCAGTAGCTGCCAAGAATGCAGAACTGGGCTTTTGACACCTTCCCTTTGTTCAGACTCTGAGGGGGTGGGGGGGGGTGAGAGAGAGAGAGAGAGAGAGAGAGAGAGAGAGAGAGAGAGAGAGAGAAAGGAGCGAGCTTCCAGGACACCGCACTGACGAGCTGGTGGCTCTAACTGAACAATCTGCGTGCTTCTGCCTCCTTAGTGCTGAGATGAAAGGTGTGTACCAACACACCCACCACTTACTATTTTCTTCACACACACACACACACACACACACACACACACACACACACACCTTTAAATGAAGAGACCCTTCTACTTTCCTGGATTACAGGAAAAAAGGCTTTGAAATGCATCTAGTGGTCTGTAAGTTGAATTCAGGATTTTCGCTTTTGTGACACTTTTTGGATTGTCTGAAGCCCTGAGGTAGTCATCTGAAGGCAGAGATGAAGGCTCAACCACTTTATCTGGGCTGTTTCTGTAATCTTAGGAGTTGACTTGTGTTAAGTCATTTCCTTTGATACTTGAGGAAACCGAAGGCATGCATGCTAAGGAATTGAGTCCCGGCCTCTCTGTCTCACTCTGCTCCATAGTTCTGCGTTTACTGAGTAGTTAGGAGTCTAGCGTTGATAACTTGTCACATTTGTAACTGTCTACTTAACTTTGTATACTTGTGATTTGCTTTTTCTAAATAATCTCAGAATTTACCTTAAAAAATGAGTTGTTGACAGAGAGAAGGATTTGTTTTAAGAAGACTTTGAAATAGCTTCATTTTATGAACACCTCCTTAGCCGGGTTGAGTGACAGATAGATTTCATGTTAGAACAATGTCTAACATTAATGTTCTTCCTTTAGTGTTTGCTTTTGTAAATAAACATGGAAAGTGATTGTCTCATAACGTTCTTTTAAAATCCACTTTCTTCTTTCCCCAGAAAGTGAATGAAACTCTCATTGTTTCCTAATCTTCATGAATAAATTCTTCTGGCCTCAGGTAAGAGGCTGTTTTCAAGGTCATTCCACACTATCCGCAAGAATGTCCCTAAGACCTTAGAGCCCATGTCTCCGAGGAAGTGCTTCTAAATTACCCAAGTAGAGAGCCAACACTGAATTTTTGGATGACTTCAGTTGTAGACTTGAGAATGCAGCTGGCATATGCGTGGGGTGGGGGGGATCCTTATAAGGAGCATAAGCCTACTGACTAGATCTTGGCCCGGGTTCCCTTTTTTCCAGTAAGCTGTCTGCTCTACAGAGGTGTATAACCCTAATGGCTTGTTGTATGCCATTAAAAGGTATTGTACACTCATAAAAGAATGACATTTTGATCAATGCTGTTAAAAGAATTACTGTCTTGACACAGAAAAGCTTTCCTGCTGCAAGTTTAAAAATATGCCTTTAAAAGCTTTTTATTGAATACCTTTGCATCCCTCAGAAATATGCCATTTTGGCATGAGGTTACTCTGAAGTATTCTACATTATAACTTGAATGCAAACCTCCTATTTACCTTTAGAAGTCACAAGGCCAAACAGGCTATTTCCCTACCAAATGGGGCATGTGGTAGCATGGTTGCATCTTAGGCCACTGTCTTAAAAATAGAAATTTTGTAAAAAGACAACTGAAAACTAAATTTTCTCTTTTTTTATTTTGCAAGATACTGGTTTTTTTTTTCATGCTGTTGTGTTTAAAGTTTGTGATTTAATTTCCCTTGAGACTTTGGAATCATATCTTTCTACCTAGTTTGGATATAGGTCTTTTTTCATTACATGGAAATTGGTTCTCTTAAATGGTGGTGTGTTATATGTAGACTTCTATGTTTCTTTTCTTTCTATTTTATTTTTGGTTAGGAGTTTAGGCAAATCATGCTACAGTAGATAGTCTCCAAAAGCTGTGTGTTTCTTCTCTTCACAGCTGGTCTTTCACAGGTTAACTTAATACTATGGCTATAATTTTGGCTTTGTTTCATACTTCTGTTATTGCCTAACTTGTAACATATCTTTAAAAAATGGTAGACTGAGAATCTAAAAATCTAGTACCCTAAAAACCACAATTCTAAAAATGTATATCAGTACAGGGTGAATATAGACATTGTATTTTCTGAATTTTTTGTTTGGTTGGTTTTTAGAGACAGGGTTTCTCTGTCTTAGCCCTGGCTGTCCTGGAACTTACTCTGTAGACCAGGCTGGCCTTGAAATCAAGAGATCCTCCTGCCTCTGCCTCTAGGATTAAAGGTGTGTACCACCAATGTCTAGCTGTACTTTCTGAATTGTATGCTTAATTCCAGAGTAATGGATTTTGATTCTGTCATTAAAAAGCATTATTTATTGATCATATAATGAGATTTCAGATGTTTTCTTTTTTTGTTTTGTTTTGTTTTAAGAGGGTCTTATTATATAGTCTTAGCTGGCATATAACTTATCATGTTGGCCATGAACTCACAGAGATCCACCTGCCTCTGCCTCCCAAGTGCTGGCATTAAAGGTGTGTACCACCTCATCTGGCCAAGATTTTTGTTTTATAACTGAAAATTATTAGGTCATATTTTCAGCATGTTGGACCATTCCTTTTCAAGAAAATACCACCTGAACTGGATAATTTTATGTCAACTTGACACAAGCTAAAGTCATCTGAGAAGAGGGAACCTCAATTGAGAAAAATGCCTCCATAAGATTGGGTTATAGGCAAGCCTGTATAGGGCATTTTCTTAATTAGTGATTTTGGTGGTTTGAAAGAAATTGGCCCCAGTAGGCTATAGGGAGTGACACTAGGAGGTGTGGCCTTATTGGAGTAGGTGTGGCCTTTTTGGAGGAAGTGTGTCACTGGGGGCAGGCTTTAAGGTTTCAGATGCTCAAGCTAGGCCCAATGTGACTCAGTCTCTTCTTGCTGCCTTCATATCCATATGTAGAACTCTCAGTTACCTTTTCAGTACCATGTCTGCCTACATGCGGTCATGCTTCCTACCGTGATGACAATGGACTAAACCTCTGATCTGTAAGCCAGCCCCAATTAAATGTTTTTCTTTATAATTGTTGCCATGGTTATGGTGTCTCTTCACAGCAATAGGAACCCTAATTAAGACAGTGATTGATAGTTAAGGATCCACCTCATTGTGGGTGGTATAACCAACTTCCCTTCCCCTGTCCCGTGCTTCCCCCCACCCCCAACTCCCATCTTCCGTCCCCCCGGGCCGATGGTCCTAGGTTCTACAAGAAAGTAGGCTGAGCAAGCCATGAGGAGCAAGCCAGTAAGCAGCACTCCTCCATGGCCTCTGCATCAGCTCCTGCCTCCAGGTTCCTGCCCTGTTTGAGTTCCTGTCCTGACTTCCTTTGATGATGACAATAATATGGAAGTGTAAGCCAAATAAACCCTTTCTTTCCCAAGTTGCTTTGGTCATGGTGTTTCATTATAGCAATCGTAACCCTAACTAAGACACCATCTACCATTTCTCTGATATCCTCATTTGTAACTGCTATGGCTAGCTAAATCAGAACAACCACCTTTAAAATAAGTTCAGCATCATTTGTTCAAGGATCAGTTATGACCTGGGGCTTGAAATGCTAAACAAGCAACACCTGCTTCACCCAAACCCTGTTAAATAAAATTTTTCACAAAAGAAAAAAAAATTGCAGTTTCCATCAGCAACTCATTCTCATGACTGAGTCTACAAAGTTCTCATTTTGTAAGAAGAGTCCAGAGTAGTACTTGGAGCCTGAGCCTGAGTCTTACACTGATGTGATTAAAGTTCTTCCATAGCCTTCCTCTAGGGACTCTCACAAAAATTGTGTGACCCTTCAAAGTGATGTTGACATTTTCTGGAATATCCAGACTGGTTATTGAGAACTGTCTTCATTCTTGCAATAGAAATACCCAAAGAGCTCTGATTTTATATAGCATGTTGGCTTCAACATCTGGTCTAGCTCTGCTTGTAAAGCAGATGCTTTGTTGTTAATGGTATTTTTGATGTTGATTATGTTTTTATTACTCAGTACACACTAAGTGGCATTTGATTGTTTTTCTTACAGTGCTGGGAATGAAGTCAGGTCCTTGTACATGTTAGGCAAAGAATACCTCACTGAGCTCTGGCCCCAGCTATTAATGGGGTGATTTATATAGAGCAGGCCGACTGTTGCATGCCGGGCTCTTCACTAAGGTACTTCCCATGGCTTGAAGTAGTTACATGACTGCAGACAGGGCTTCAGGTGTGCACAGGACACTTTTGCTGGTGGTAGACAGTTTGTATCTAATTTTCCACCCTATGTGCCATCCCGTAGATAGTATTACAAAGATGAGGCCTGTCCTTCAGAGCTACCTGCACAGTCCGTGGACACCCTGGGGAGTGGCAGAGCTGACATTGGAAGGAAGTTTCTGGTGCCTTCAAAATCTGCACCCTTCTGTGTGACACTGTGGTTTTTCTTCACTCTTCGTACCACACCCCTCCTCATTTTTTTGTGTATGAATGTTTCAAACATGGTCATTATTAGAAATTTTGGGATAGAAATGTGTGGTTTTCACTTATGGCTTGGAGAGAAGCATATTGAAAAGTTAATTGGACTGCATGTCCAAAGAACTGAGCTCTGGTTGCATCTGATTCTGGACATAAGCTATTGCACTTAAGGTTTTCTCAAAATCTGAAATTTAAACTTGGACTGTATTTTGATTCAGTATTTACACTTGTTCTTTCAATCATAGATATGATTTTTACCTCCAGTATTTCAGGCTGTTAAATGCTGTGTTTTCTAACATAAGGATGAGGTGCTTTGATTTTTATTGTATGATTGCATCTGTTACTGAAATTCATTGAAAATTTTCACATAGAAGTAATTACTCTCATTAAAGGATACTCTCTCTTTTAAGATGCATAATAGTTTGCTAGATTTTATAGTCAGAATAAGTCTGGAAATCTCAGTAGTATAGATGTAAATAAACTTTGTGTGTGTGTGTTTCCACCAATAAAATCAGGAATAGGCAGCTACTACCTTCAGAGTACTTGTTAATTCTTGGGCTTGGCTACAGTGGTGATGCCTATAAATGTAAAATAACATTTATTATATTATTTAATTCTTAATATTAAATTTTAAGTATATTAAAATAATATTAAATAGTGTTGTTTATTTAATGTACTGTTTAATAATTGTGAAAATATGAGATTGGTGACATTACCTGACCTTTTTACATACTAGAAAATAGAGAATTACTAAAGTTACTCTGTCTCAAGGTTACATGTTATTGTACACTGATGAAACAAATTCAAACCTACAAAATTCTCCAGAGAGCTTCCTCTCTACACAATGGAATAACTGTAAGAGATTTCCTACAGGAACACTTAGTGATATGAATTTGATTTCAAGAAGTCTTTTAAATAAGGAGTGGGTCACCTGACCTATGACAAATAGAAACTTTCAAGTTTTCAAATTTGCTTACTGCCAGCCAGTTACGTTTTTTAGCTATTAATAAATTAAACAGTAGCTGTTAGATTATTTTATAACACCACTTATTGTTTGAACAGTTAATAAACTCACAAGATATTTAAAAAACATTGTTTGACATTCAGAATGAATATGGTTGAGAGTATATAGATTTATGTACATATATATATATGTGCATGGGTCGGGAACTAAAGATTAGGGTATCTCTTCTAATTTGCCTGGGCTTGAGTTTCTAGACCATAGACCATTATCTGTGTGTGTGTGTGTGTGTGTGTGTGTGTGTGTGTGTGTGTGTGTGTGTGTGGGTTGGGGTACCTGTGTGTGTGTGTGTGTATATGTGTGACTTTGTATGTGAAATAATGGTAGTGGTTGTGTTCTGAGGAGTTGGATTTTGCTGACAGTTGAACAGCTCTGAATTCAGTGCCTAGACTGATATTTGTCTGTTTTATTAGTAAAGCCGCAGTCTGTTTTCCCCGTTTTAGGTCACCTTTCCTTGCCATCTAAGAAATTAATTTCTTTGTTGGAATCACTGCAAGTAAACTTGATAGCAGGAGTGCTGTTATTGAGGCAGCTTACACAGTGATTTGCTAAGTACAGCCTCTTCAGCAGAGGTGAAGTAGAAGTCAATTATTGATTACTAGTGGATTCCAGGAACCTGTTGAACTACCTGGTCTTTTGTCCTTAGAAAGCCTTCCATGTTTAGACCTTCACATGGAGTTGTTTACACTGGGAAACATTTTCACAGGTATTTTCATATCATATAAAATATTTTCTTGTATTTTCCATTTTTTTCTGGCACACAGCTGAAACAGTAGAAAGTTAGCCACATGAATTTGGCAAGATTTGACTTATCTGGGAAGTTTAGTTAATTCAACTCCTGGTGATGCAGAAATAGTAGGCTGGAAGCAAATATGTGACTGTTCCATGGATTCTCTGGTTGGTGTTAGATAATAACTGAGATGAACTTTGGGTAGATTGTTCTACGCTGCACATATGCTAAAAGAATCTTCAAGAGAGCAACATGGGGAGAAGGAGCATGGTGAAGTCAGTACTATCACACAGCATTTGAGCATTCATTAAAATCAAAGTTGAATATCAAACTTAATCGCTCTTCTTTCTACATTTAAACCGTTGGGTATGGTGTGATGCTCCTTTTGGGTAAGGTATGTACCTTTCATGGAATTAGATTTCAAACTACTGCTACAGTAGCAGAAACAAATACTGACCAACAAAATGACTTTCCTTGCCTTTTGATCATTCAGTTGGTGTTGAGGTCTGCCCTTTAGATCAAGTAGGAATCAAGAAAGAAAGAGGAGTTATGATATTTGCTTTCTCCCCTACAAAATGTGCCAGTTGCTACTTCTTTCAGCCTTATATGATAATGATCATCACCAGTAAGCTATGCATGTAAAATTGCATATGGGAATATTTTCTTTGAAAAACTCTGTTTTAAGAAATCTCTTCCTTTTCACATTGACCCATAAGAAAAGGAAGATCAGTTCCTGGTTGTGAACACAATAAACTAAGCTAATACTGAGAATTTCATCCCAAAGTAAAATTACCTTGTAGAGGTAAGAAGCCATTATAGAAGCCTCAGCAATAAACTAAAGTTTTAGAAGTTTGTTATCTTTTAGTCAGGCATAGTGACACATGCCTTTGATCCCATTACTCAGGAGGCAGAGGCAGGTAGAGCTCTGTGAGCTCCAGGCCAGCCAGAGCTACACAGTGAGACCCTATTTCAAAAGACTAAAACAAATAATCAAAATAATAACAATAAAAAACCCATTTGTATCTTTTAAATTCTAGTAATGACCTTAGTTAGATGAGTCACAAAGTTGGATTTCACATCTGAGTCTCAGTTTTTTTTCTACTATGATCATTCTTATATACTTGGGTAGGTATCTTGGTATATGTTAGCTCTACCTCTGTTATCAGTATAAAATATTTCTGAATATTTATTATTATTGAATATTGTACACAAGCTTAGATTTTTTTTTAAACAACTTGACTTTGTGGTTGCTAAAGAATGATTTGTGGTTTGGTAGACCTTTTTGGGAACAAAGCATGGCAACTTAAAATACTCTTTAAGTCATCAGAATAGGAGTCAAGTTGTTATAAACTGTCTCACGAGGTAGCACACACAAGTATTATGAAACGTATTTCATGGCTTTAATTTGTCTAACTTGAGGCTATCTTTGTACAGTTTAGCCGGGAAAACTGAAAATCAAGTATGAAGCTTGATCAAATAGGAATTTGATACTCTTGCTTTTCTAAGCAATTAAATTCATGGGGCAGTTCAATAGAGGAGATAGTGTTTCCTTAATCCCAAGGCTTCTTTGCTTCCAAAGACTCACATATTGTGAGTGTACAGTTTCATGATCTTCATAACCTTAAGTGCCTGTCTAGCTGGAGTCTTATTAGAGACTTCACCTTGTAGCACATGCTGGCTCTGAACTCGATGTTCTCCTGCTTTATCCTCTTAAGTACTGGGATCACAGGTAGATGTCACAAACCTGACTCTGTTGCTACCATCTTCTTCAAATAACAGAATATATTTGGCATCTCAGACTCCATTTTTGTGCTCTATGTAAACTAAACATCACACTATATCCCAGTGGTTTTTACTTGAGTATTATGTAGACACCTTGACTTGAATACTGTGAATATCAAGCCTCCTTGATATCTGTGCAAATTATGTATATTATTTTCACCTTTGGCATAATGACTATTGCATGCTGGTCCTGATTTTATTTTACAAAGTTGTAAGGCTCTGGTTTCCTTAGTCATCTTTGTGATGCTGAATAAGGAAATAAACTGTTTCTTGGTGTGATCTTGGTATTTTTGAATAGCTGCATGGCCTGGACAGTGACTGACACTCCAAGCTGATTTGATTGGCCCCCAAAGTTTCTTTGTTTTGAATTGCTGGGATCACAAAAATCAAACATATGCAAAGGGTTTGCCATTCAAATAGACAGTTCTGTCAGGTCAGGTGGTGTAATTACCATGCATGGTGCATATGCATTAGTCTCAGTCTCTCTCGTCTATGTGGAAGCTATGCTGTTGGTCTTGGATTAGTTTCTCTGTTGAATTTCTAGCCACATGTACACGCTGAGCTGTTCCAGTCATAGCCCCCAAACTAGTATTTTTGGCTGATGTTTTGCCAGTGAGATGTGGATCCTCTTTGATGAGATTGAAATGAGTAATAGTCTTTCAACGGTATTGGCAAATGGCTTTCACAGTCCATGGAAGATCCAACAAACTACAACTGTCAGCTTAAAAAAAATTACCTTTCTGTTTTCTGGAAGGATCCCCAGAATGTGGGCTTGTATCCTCTGGGCATTAAAACAGTAACAACACAATCTTGACAAATTTATAAATATTTTATAAATTGCTTTGTAGGAATTTTTTGTAACCTAATATTAAAGGGTTTCCAGTTTCGACTGTAATAGATGAGATTTTCCCTCCAGGTTTTTGCAGAATTTTGGAAAAAATGAATAATACAAACTATTTGACATAGTTTTGTATCAGGAACTGAATTTATGTTGTTAGTTCTGTAAGGTCAAATTTACATTCATACTTAAGAGCAAGGAAATTATATCAAACAGTACTGGGAAGAAGTGCAGATTTTTGTTTGTTTATTTGTTTTGGGTTTGTTTGCTTGTTTTTCGAGACAAGGTTTCTCTTCATAGCCCTGGCTTTCTTGGAACTCTCTCTGTAGACCAGGCTGGGCTCGAATTCAGATATCCGCCAGCCTCTGCCTCCCAAGTACTGAGATTAAAGGAGTGTGCCACCACCGTCTGGTGGCAGGGCAGATTTTATGTCTATCGATCTTGAAGCATCATGTTCTTTTTACACATATAGTTAAATGCATGCCACAATAAAAGACTAAATTGTACTGAGTGAGAGCATATATGACAGTGTTGTAGACTTATGGTTCAGTGGAGAATCTGGCTTATTAGACATGATTATGTCCAGGAACTGGGTTTATAGTCTCAGGTATCAGTTATTCTGAGGATGGTGAGTGATCTTTACATTTTTCATGTAGAGAGGTAGCTAGATCATTTTGTCTATGCTTATATGAGAAGAGCTCTATGTCAAAGTTAGAGGAACCCTGTTTAGTGGTCTTAGATCATATTTATTATCTGAACATCTTTAATGTATCCACTTAAAAAAGTTCTTTTGAAATAGTTATTTAGAGGAGGACCTTTTTAGGGGCTATATAGGTTGTTATTTTCAAATCAACTATAGGAAAGCCTAGAGTAAAATATTGGCTAACTAACTTTCTGATTTGCACAAAAGTATATAATAACCTCTGCTAACCAGTTTTTATTTTGCTATGGCATTTGGAAAATGGGGGCTATTGATGCTTTTGAGAAAGAGGATGCAGATAAAATATGCAGCCAGAGAGTCATTCCACAGATCACTGGACTCAATCCTGGACATTGTGCTGATTATAGGTATAAAATGGAACCAACAGGTATTGTTTACTGAAGTGTGAACTGTCTACATTTGCAGGAAGAAACTAGTTCTTTGAAATTGACACAAGAATCTGAGTACAAGGCAACATGATCCGGCACAGCTGTTAAGGTGCATGGGATAATTTAAGGCACACAGAGACCCAGAAGAGTGACAGAGCAGGGCCAGTGTGTATTGGTCCCTTATCCCATCCTACTTAATAAAGGAGCATAGGAAGCTAACAGACTCACATCCTGTGGCATTTGTAATTGACACAGTTGTTGTAGATATTACAGTATGTATATTAATTAGTAAACTAAAATAGAATGAAGGGAAGGGTAGAAGATTGTTATTTCCCCTGAGATAGAATCAACAAAAGCTGAAGTAGATAGAAGAGCGAAGAGGGAAGTATAGAGACTGAAGAAGCGATCTTCCAAAGGCCATCAAAGGCCCTTGTTTGTCTCCCAGCATCTCTTGATAGTTAACCATATCTACTTCTCAGTGTCATCTTTTTTGTGAGCCATGTTTTAAATGGTTTTGTTGAGTTATAATTCACGTTCCATTCAATTTGCAATGTGCATGAAAATCTGTTCACAGATACAGCTATCACACTATTTTAGAACAGTTTCATTTTTCCATATTCATTAACAGTCATCTTGTATTCTGTCCTGAATACTCTAGACCTAGACAATTACTCCTCTGTGTGATCTAAGTTTTAAAACTTGTTGATGTGAAGCTCTCTGCTGCTTTCCAAGGACATTCTCCTTCAAACTGCTCAATTGATTATACAGGTACAGAGGGAAAAAAATCCATGACTATTCTCTTTGTTAATGTAAGTCTTATAAATCAAAGTAAGTGACATATAACTATATTCTTAGGTGTACCTAATTATATGTAACTTCTTAAACATGATTTTTAAAGGTTGCTTTTATCATAGCTATACACCTATTAAATATACCTCCTCTCTTATGCCTGACTCTGATCCTTAAATTTGAAGATTCAGAATATTGATCTTGTCGGACTCTTAAGAGTTTTGGTCTAAGAGATTCTGACTCATTCTGACAGCACTCACAGGAAAGTAATGTATAACCCAGAATACAAACTATTCAATACAGTGTAGAACATATTTTCCCTGGGGCGTAGGCATAGTATCCCCTGAACAGCACATTTCCTTCTTATAAGTAAGCTATAAGACAAGCAAAAATATTATGAGTTAATTGTCTTGTACATGTAGAATCAGAACAAGACAAATAGTTGTTTCAAACATTGAGTGGCTCTACTGTCTTTTACTCAAACTGAATGATACAATAATGCCTCCCACTCCATAGTGTCTGTGTCTTAGCCCCCAGTATCTGTTACCTTACATAGCACAGAAGGATCTATACAGATGTGATAAATTGAGGTGGTGAGCTTGGGTGGATTATCTGAGTGGGCTGAGTTTAATTCCATGGGTTCTTATAATCAGAAAACTCCCTTTGTTGAAAGGGTGATGAGACTGTGGGAGAACCCAAGGGAAAGCAGGCAGCATCAAAGACCCAGTTGTCCTTTGCTGGCCTTGACGATCTAGAAAGGTACCCTGAACCATGGAATGCTGGCGGTCTCCAGAAGCTGGGAAAGGCACCAGTTAGATTCTGTCCTAGAGTTTCCAGTAAGGAAAACAGCTCTGCTGATACCTTGATCTTAGGTCACCAAGACCCATTGCCAGTTTGTAACCTATAAAACTATCAGAAGATAAATTTGTCTTGTTACTAAAGCTGGTGGCCATTTGTATGTCAGCAGTCAAAAACTAATGCACTTACCTAACTTTTCCCCAGGTGGATCCAGTTGGCCAGCCCAGTGCAATACTCTCCCCTAAAACAACATATAAGGGAGTCTGGCTTGTATTTGCTTCTGTGACTCTTTCTTACCTCTAAGCCTTTTGAATTCAAATTCCTTCTTGAATGAGTGTGTCTGTTGAAAGACATTTAATAAGAACGTATTCTCAAGAGTTAGATACACTTAGGTTTTAGATGGCTTTGCTACTTTACTAGCTAGGAGTGCTAGGACAGGTGACTATTCTAAGCCCCACCCCTTCCGTGAAAGCAGTGGGATTGATAACACTTACTAAAATGCAATAACATATGTATGACACAATGTTTACTATAGAGTGAACACCTAATAAATGGTAACTGCTATTGTCTCTTAAGGCTATAAGGAGAATTTGCCAATGGCATTCATCGTAACCCTTGTTCAGATACAAATATATTAGGAACTATTGGTATCACTATTGTATTTGGCAGACTGTTTCACAGAAGTTTCCTTACAGCCTCCTGGCTGTTATATTGAGGCAGTTTATTAAAAAGATAGACACTGCCATTGGTAGTGTAATCATTAGTGAGCCCGTAAGACTTGGATGGTGCACTCTAAACCTACAGTCACGCAAATGGCCCTGGTTAAACTGGTGGGGTCTCAAAACAAACCAAAAACATGAGAATATGGAAAGTGGAGTTGTAGGGATGACAGGGCTTGATAAGGGTTGTGGATGAGAGCAACCAGAATGCATTGTATACGTGCATGAAAATTTCAGAGAGCAGATTTAGCAAAAAAAAAGTTAAAAAATTTAATGCTAAGCATGTAAACTTAAAAAGAATTTAATAAATAACAAAGTAATTATATTTCTTGTTTTTGTTTTGCTGGGTATGATAACACACCTTTAATCCTAGGACAGGGGAAGCAGAAACAGTGACCTTGAAGCTAGCCTCATCTACATAGGGAGTTCTGGGCCAGGCAGGGCTACATAGTGAGACCATGTCTCAAAACAAATCCAGCAAACGAATGGGTGTTTTGTTTGTTTTTGAGACAAGGTTTTGTGTGTAGACCAAGTTGGTCTCAAGACCTGCAGCACCGTGCCCAACTGAAAAGGCTTATTTTGTCAAGTTTTAGTGGTAAATTAGAACCATTTCAGACAACTGTGCAATCTGTTGTAGTTTTTAATACTTCCTTTCTTCTAGATGTGGGTGTGATATAGTCTCTATTAAGGAAAGCCTGGAATTCTGTGTTTATAATTTTTAAAAATTCCTTATAACTGAAATTATTTTCAGTATTTTATTTTAATTGTAAAAATTTAGTTTAATTTAATCATGTGTGTGGGTGTTGTGTCTGCATGCACATCTGTGCACGACTTGAGTGTCTGTTGGCCCATGAGGCCAGAAGTGTTCATTGGCTAACCTAGAACTGGAGTACAGAGAATTGTGGGCTGCCATGTGGGTGCTGGAGTCAACCCTGGGTCCTCTGGAAGAGTAGCCAGGGCTCTTCACTTCGAGGCATCTCTTCAGCCCCTCTTCACTATTTTAAATCCTTAATGCCTGGCAAATAGCTGACATGATGGGAAGCAGTAAATGTTTATTGAACTGAAATAAACTGAGCTCTAAGTAGCTGTTCTTTCACAGCCCGTTCTGAATTCACTCTTTTGCTACCCTGACTTTGGCCTTGGTTTTCATGTCTAGTCAGCTGTAACACTTTTTGAACAGCTATGTTTTTTGTCATTTGTCTTTTCTGTGTTCATTCAGCCAGTGTTCCATGGTGCCACCTAGCTAGGGCAAAGACTATTGTACTTTATATTATCTCCCAATTAGTCTTTGTCTGTCCCATTGTATATTGCCTATTAATAACCATATTATTTAACCTATTGCTCCCTAACTTTTTACGGTATTGTGTACTTAGAAAAAGATTGTTTTGTTGTATACATATATATGTATGTATATATTTATTGTACATTTATTGTACATTTATTGTACACAGTTTCCCCTTCTTCCTCTCCTCCCAGTCCCTTCCCCCTACCCTTCACCCCTGTTCCGACTCCACCCCCTGAATCTACTCCTCCTCCGTTTCTGTTCAGGAAAGGGCAGGCCTCCCATGAATATCAACAAAACATAGCATATCAAGTTGCAGTAAAAGTAAGCACCTCCTATGTATTAAGACTGGGCAAGGCAACCCAGTAGGAGGAGTAGGGACCTAAAAGCCAGTAAAAGAGTCGGAGACAGCCCTGTTCCCACTGTTAGGAGTCCCACAAGAGGACCAAGCTACACTGTAACATACATGCCGAGTGCCTAGGTCAGTCTCATGCAGGCTCCCTGGTTGTCGGTTCAGTAGCTGTGAGCTCCAATGAGCCCAGGTTAGTTGATTCTGTGAGTTTTCTTGTGTTGTCTTTGACCCCTCTGGCTCCTACATTCCTTTTTCCCCTTCTACAGGATTCCCTAAACTCTAATGCTTGGCTGTGGATCTGCATCTGTTTCCATCAGTTGATGGATGATGCCTCTCTAATGACAATTGGCATAGGCACCAATCTGGTCACAGGAGATGGCCAGTTGAGGCTATATATCTGCTATTGCTAGGAGTCTTAGCTGGGGTCTTCCTTGTAGATTCCTGGGAGATTTCCCTTGGGCCAGGTTTTTATCTGATCCTGAAATGCCTCTCCTTTCCAGTAGTCTCTTTCAGTACTCTCCCACTCCGTCCCCCCACCCCAAACCTGACTGCTTATGTTCCTATCCCCCACCTGCCTTCAGTTCACTCACGAAATCTCTTCTATTTCCCCTTCTCAGGGAGATCCAGTGTCCCTCCACGAACCCTCCTTGTTACCTAGCTTCTCTGGGGCTGTGGACTGTAGTATAGTTATCCTTTGTTTTATAGCTAATATCCACTTAACGATTGAGTATGTACCATATTTGTCTTTCTCAATCTGGGTTACCTATCTCTGGATGATCTTTTCTAGTTCCATCCATTTGCCTTCATATTTCCTGGTGTCCTTGTTTTTAACAGCTGAGTAGTACTCCATTGTGTAAATGTTTCACACTTTCTTTATCTATTCTTCAGTTGAGGAACATCTAGGTTGTTTCCAGGTTCTGACTATTACAAATAAAGCTGCTATGATCATAGTTGAATAAATGTCCTTGTGGTATGATTGAACCTCCTTTGGGTATATGCCCAAGAGCAGTTTAGCTGAGTCATGTGGTAGATTGATTCCCAGTTTTCTGCAAAACCACTACACTGACTTCCATGGTGGCTGTACAAGTTTGCACTCCCACCAGCAATGGAGGAATGTTCCCCTTGCTGCTCGTCCTCTCCAGCATGAGCTGTCACTTGTGTTTTTGATCTTAGCCACTCTGACAGATGTATGATGGAATCTCAGAGACATTTTGATTTGCATTTCCCTATGACTAAGGATGTTGTACATCTCCATAAGTGTTTCTTGGCCATTTGAGATTCTTCTGTTGAGAATTCTCTGTTTAGATCTGTACTTCCATTTTTTAATTGGATTATTTGGTTTGTTGATATCTAGTTTCATGAGTTCTTTATGTATTTTGGAAATTGGCCCTCTGTCAGATGTCGGGTTGGTGAAGATCTTTTCCCATTCTGTTAGCTGCCGTTTTTTTTTTGTCATATTGATGGTGTCCTTTGCCTTACAGAAACTTTTCAGTTTCATGAGGTCACATTTATTAATTGTCAATCTTAGTGCCTCTGCTATTAGTGTTCTGTTCAGGCAGTTGTCTCCTGTGCTAATGTGTTCCAGATAATTTCCCACTTTCTCTTCTCTTAGGTTCAGTCTATCCAGATTTAAGTTGAGGTCTTTGATCCACTTGGACTTGAATTTTGTACAGGGTGATAGATATGGATCTATTTGCATTTTTTTTTTACATGCCAACATCCAGTTAGACCAGCACATTTGTTGAAGATGCTTCTTTTTTCCAATGTATAATTTTGGCTTCTTTGTCAAAAATCAGGTGTCCATAGGTGTGTGGATTTACATCTGGGTCTTTGATTCAATTCCATTGATTCACCTGTCTGTTTTTATGCCAATACCATGCACTTTTTATTACTATAGCTCTGTAGTAGAGCTTGAAATCAGGGATGGTGATAACCTTGGGAAGTTCTTTTATTGTACAGGGTTGTTTTAGCTATCCTGGGTCTTTTGTTTTTCCATATGAAGTTGAGTATTGTTCTTTCAAGGTCTGTAAAGAATTGTGTTGGGATTTTAATGGGGATTACATTGAATCTGTAGATTGCTTTTGGTAATATTACTATTAACATTTATTGTTAAGATTTACTGTGTTAATTCTACTGATTCATGAGCATGGGAGATCTTTCCATTTTCTGATGTCTTTTTCAATTTATTTCTTCAAAGACTTGATGTTCTTGTCATAGACATCTTTCACTTGCATGATTAGAGTTACACTATGATATTTTTTGTTATGGGAGGCTGTTGTAAAGGATGTTGATTCTCTGATTTTTTTCTCAGCCCATTTATCATTTGTATATAGGAGGGTTACTGATTTTTTTTGAGTTAATCTTGTATCCAGCCACTTGACTAAAGGTGTTTATCAGCTGTAGGAGTTCTCTGGTAGAGTTTTTGGGGTCACTTATGTATACTATCATATCATCTGTGAATAATGATACTTTGACTTCTTCCTTTCCAATTTGTAGCCCCTTGATTTCCTTTGTCTTACTGATTTATCTAGAACTTCAAATGCTATATTGAATAGGTATGCAGAGAGTGGACAACTTGTCTTGTTTGTGATTTTAGTGGAATTGCTTTGAGTTTCTCTCCATTTATTTTGATGCTGGCAATCTGCTTGCTGTATATTGCTTTTATTATGTTTAGATATGTCCCTTGTATCCCTGATCTCTTCAAGACCTTTATTATGAAGGGATGTTGGATTTTGTCAAAGGCTTTTTAGCATCTAATGAGATGATCATGTGGTTTTTTTTTTCTTTCAGTTTGTTTATATGGTGTATTACATTGACAACTTTTTGTATGTTGAACCATTCCTGCATCTCTGGGATGAAGCCTACTTGGTCATGGTGGATGACCTTTTTGATTTGTTCTTGGATTCAGTTTGCCAGTATTTTATTGAGTACTTTTGCATCAATGTTCATGAGTGAAATTGGTCTGTAATTCTCTTTCTTTGTTGAGTCTTTGTGTGGTCGGGATATCGGGGTGACTGTGGCCTCGTAGAAAGAGTTTGGCAATGTTCCTTCTATTTCTATTTTGCAGAGTAATTTGAAGAGTATTGGTATTAGCTCTTCTTTGAAAGTCTGGTAACATTCTGCATTAAAACCATGTGGCCTTGGCCTTTTTTTGGTTGGGAGACTTTTAATGACTGCTTCTATTTCTTAGGGGTTATTGGTCTATTTAAATTGTTTATCTCATCTTGATATAAATTTGGTAAGTGGAGTCTATTTTTTCCATTTCTTTTAGATTTTCTAATTTTGTGGAGTACAAGTTTTTGAAGCATAATTTAATGATTCTATGGATTTCCTAGGTGTCTGTTGTTATGTCCCCCTTTTCATTTCTGATTTTGTTAATTTGGGTATTTTTCTCTCTGTCTTTTTGTTAGTTTTGCCTTTTGTTGATTTTCTCGAATAACCAGCTCTTTGTTTCATTGATTCTTTGTATTGTTCTCTTTGTTCTTTGTTTTTATTGATTTCAGCCCTCAGTTTGATTATTTCCTGCCATCTATTCCTCTTAGGCTTGTCTCCTTCTTTTTGTTCTAGAGCTTTCAGGTGTGCTGTTAAGTTGCTAGTATGAGATCTCTCCTAATACTTCATGAAGGCACTTAGTGCTATGAACTTTCTCTCTTAGCACTGCTTTCATTGTGTCCCATAAGTTTGGGTATGTTGTGCATTCATTTTCATTGAATTCTAGGAAGTCTTTAACTTCTTTATTTCTACCTTGACCCTGTGGTAACTCGGTAGAGAGTTGTTCAGTTTCCATGGGTTTGTAGGCTTTCTGTTGTCTCTGTTGTTATTGAAATCTAGCTTTAATCCATGGTGATCTGATAAGATACAGAGACTTACTTCAGTTTTTTTGTATCTATTGAGACTTGCTTTGAGGCCGAGTAGTATGGTCAATTTTGGAGAAGGTTCCATGAGGTGCTGAGAAGAAGGTATCTTCTTTTGTGTTTGGGTGAAATGTTCTGTAGATATCTATTAGGTCCATTTGAGTCATAACATCTGTTAGCTCTGTCATTTCTCTGTTAAGTTTCTGTCTGGATGATCTGTCTATTGGTGAGAGTGGGGTGTTAAAATCTCCTACTATTATTGTATGAGATTCTGTGTGTGATTTAAGCTTTAGGAATGTTTCTTTTACAAATGTGTGTGCCCTTACATTTGTGGCATAAATGTTCAGAACTGAGACATCATCTTGGTGAATTTTTCCTTTAATGAATGTGAAATTCCCTTCTCTCATATCTTTTGATTAATTTTGGTTTGAAGTCTATTTTGTTAGATATTAGGATAGCTACACCAGCTTGCTTCTTAGGTCCATCTGATTGGAAAATGTTTTTCCAGCCCTTTACTCTGAGGTAATGTCTATCTTTGATGTTGAGGTGTCTTTCTTGTATGCAGCAGAAGGATGGATGCTGTTTTCCATTCTATTAGCCTGTGTCTTTTTATTAGTGAATTGAGTCCATTGATATTGAGGGATATTAATGACTATTGATTGTTAATTCCTGTTATTTTGTTGTTTGTGGTGGCCGAGTGTGTGTGTGTGTGTGTGTGTGTGTGTGTGTATTTGTGTGTCTGTGTGAGTGTTTGTGTGTTTCCCTTCTTTGGATTTTGCTGGTTTGAGATTAACTATTGCTTGTGTTTTTGTGGATGTAAACTTCCTGGGGTTGGACTTTTCCTTCTAGTACCTTCTGTAAGACTGGGTTTGTGGATAGATATTGTTTAAATTTGACTTTGTCATGAAATATTTTGTTTTCTCGATCTACAGTGATTGACAGTTTTGCTGGCTATAGTAGTCTGGGCTGGTATTCATGGTCTCTTAGGGTCTGCAAGACATCACTCGAGGCCCTTCTGGAATTTATGGTCTCCGTTGAGAAGTTGGGTGTGATTCTAATAAGTCTGCCTTTATATGTTACTTGGCCTTTTTCCTTTGCCACTTTTAATGTTCTTTCTTTGCTCTGTATGTTTAGTGTTTTGATTATCATGTGGCAAAAGGATTTTCTTTTCCAATCCAATCTATTTGGTGTTCTATAAGCTTCTTGTATCTTCATAGGCATGTCATTCTTTAGGCTGGGAAAGCTTTCTTCTATGATTTTGTTAAACATATTCTCTGGGTTTTTGAGCTTAGTTTCTTCTCTTCCTTCTATTCCTATTATTTTTGTGTTTGATCTTTTCATAGTGTCTCAGATTTTCTGAATGTTTTGTGTGATGAATGTTTTAGAAATAACATGTTCTTTAACTGAATCTATTTCCTCTATCCTGTCTTCAACACCTGAGATCCTCTGTTCCATCTCTTATATTCTGTTGGTGATGCAGTTCCTGTTTGCTTACCCAGATTTTCTGTTTCCAGGATTTCCTCAGTTTGTGTTTTCTTTATTGCTTTTATTTCCATTTTCAAGTCTCAAACAATTTCTTTCATCTGTTTGTTTGTTTCTTGGCTTTCTTTTAGGGATTTATTGATATCTTCCAATTTTTTTATTTGTGTTTTCCTCAATTTCTTTAAGAAGTTTTTTTTCGTATCCTCTTTAAGGACCTCTGTCATCTTCATGAATTCATTTCAAAGGTTATTTTCTTGTGCTTCAGCTGTGTTGGACTGTTCAGGTCTTGCTGTTGTAGGATAGCTGGTGCTAGTGATGCCATATTGCCTTTTCTGTTATTGATTGTGTTCTTACACTGGCATTTAGGCATCTGGATTTGGGGTTGTTATAGGTCTAGGTGTTGATTCCTGCATTTGTCTTTGTTGGATGGGTGTTTTGCTCCTTGGTTTCTCTTTCCTTTTTAATCTTCTGGCCTCTGGTAAAACCATAGTCTTTTTTTGAAGTTGTAGACTAGGATATGATGCATAGGGGATGGGGTGCAGTCTGTGTTCCCTAGATCTGGTCTGGCATCTGGGGACCCTATAGCTGGCCTGTGTTCCGGTAAAACTGAAGTCTGCTTCCAAAGTAGTAGGCTGGGATATGGAGCCCAGGGGTGGGGGTGCAGTTTGGGGTTGTTGGACAGGTTTATGAGGGTTTAGTGGGTGGTAGGTGGTGTCTTCTGGGGTCTCTAGGGCCACTCCGGCCTCCAGTAAAGCTGCCAGGGCTGTGGGGCTTAGTGTGAAGCCCAGGGGAGGGGGTGTAGTCTGAGGTTGCTGGGTGGGCTTTAAGGAGTGTTAGCAGGCAGTGGGCAGTGTCTTACCTGGGGTCCCTCAATCAGCCTGTCCTCTGGTAAAGCCAAAGACTTCTTCCAAAGTAGTTGGCTGGGATATGGAGCCCAGGGACTGGGACATAGAGCCCAGGGGTGGGGGTGTAGTCTCGGATTCCTAGATCCTGCCTGGCCTCAGGTAAAGTCGAAGTCTTCTTCCGAAGTTGTTGACCATGATATGGAGCCCAGGAAGAGGGGGGTGTGCCTTGTTGTTTTTGTTTGAGACAGATTTCCATGTAGTTGAGGCTGGACTTGAACTTCTGATACACCTGCCTACACCTCTCAAGTCTTAGGATCACAGGTGCGTACCACTGCACCTAGCTAGAAAGTGACTTCTGTATGGCACAATTGGGTAGTACACCAGCCATTTCACAACAGGAGCTTTGTACCCAAGGGCCCATGTGGTCATCAGCTTAATGTTCTTATTACCTAATGTTGGCATAGCAGTATGTCTTAGCACACCCTTTGGGAAACCTACTTGATCTAGCACTTGAAACTAGCTATGACTAGATCCACCCTAGCTCCTACATAGATGCTTAGTGAGCACCTACTCTATTTCCCCTAAACTTGGTGTGTACAGGAATTCAGAATACTAAATCAGCTCTTCTTCCTGAACAACCCTTGGTTTCAGACTCAGATCTGCATTTCCCCCCAAATGGGTGGTCTGTATTCCTTTCATATCCCTTCCCATGTCTTTATTTTTTTTAAACAAAATTATAGCATCATAATTAATTTCATCTGTCTGAATCTGTGTACCATCCTCTCTATGATTCTTTCCTTAATACTGTTAAAATATGGCAGTTTTATGTATTGTAGTATTCACCATTTTATTAGAACACAACAGGTCCAGTTCTTTATAGAGCCTGGATTCCCTCATTTTTTTTTTTTGTTTCTGAACTGATAAATAAAAACCATACATATTGGATTCTTTACAGTGACTCCAATTCAGTTAGTTTTATACTTGTCAGTTTTCCTTATATGTCTTCCTATTGTTGTTATCATTGTTTGTAGCTATGTATCAAATTATTTACCTGACTTTATCTCCCTACAAATTATATAAATTCAGAGAAATATCTGATATTTATGCAATAAATATAAAATATTCATCGGGCAGCTAGCTATATTATCAGATAGTACCAAATGTGGTCTCATACTTGGAACAAGCACTGTTCTAATATATATTTTATATTCTAATATATATATATATAGTATATATTATTTAATTTTAAGAACAGCCCTGTAAGTAAAAAGTCTTATATCTCTGTATTACAGATGTAGAAACTATACTGTAGATAAGCAGCTTTCCAAAATGTGCACAGTTATTAAATAGCAATAGCATGGTTGAAATGTAGTCAGCAATGCTAAACAGTTTTGACATGTGAATTCATGCTGACAGCCATTCCCGCACACTATGTTATGACAAAAGCAAGTTACTAGCTTCAGGTGTGGCTCAGTGGTAGAGTGCTTGTTAGTATTATTCAAGGCTCTTGATTCAGTCCCTAGACTTGGAAAAAAAGTTACATGTAGGTGATCAGACCAGTAGGTGATAGGACCTAATGCTAAGTATTTCTTCCTAGGTAAAATAAGATTCCATATGCAGGAGACAGACATTGTGCTATATGGAATATAGAATGTAGAGAGAATGATTAAAGAATAACTAGAAAGTGTCAAATATTTAAGAAAACAAAAAGTTAATAAGGGCATGGACATAATAGTATGTGCCTGTAATCCCAGTGGTTGAGACTGAGACAGAAAATGCACATGTTTAAGTCAGCCTTGGCAACATTGGACCCTATTGCAAGAAAAAGAGGTTAATACTCTGTGTGGGACATCTGTGAAGTGAGCTAGGAAATGAACCGGGTGATTTATATGTGTTATCTGGTTGAAGTCTTACTATGAATAGTTACTATTATCTCTGTTTTACAGTTGAGGAAAACAAAGCCCAGGTATATTAAATAACATGCTTGAGGGATGCTAAGCCTGAAAACTGGCAAGCTGAGGTTGAAACTTGGTCATCTCCTCCCACTTTTCTTCTTGGTGCACTACCTCTGATAATAGGGGACTCTGGAAGAAGGGTACTAAAGCAGAATTAGAGAGACATAGGTAGGACATAAGGAAAGACAAAGTAGGCTTCCGGAGAAAACTGTGTCTTGTTCTCAGAAAACAGCAAGAGAAATAGTGGGGAGGTACGGTGGGTGGGTATCTAGACAGGACAACAGAGAAAAGGGGGAGTCTTGGGGACCTATAAAATGTCCAAGCTAGCATGTTTAACAGACTTGTAGCCTGAGGCTCTCTATCTCCTGTGTACTGAGGTTGTTTTCCCTGTCTCTGCAGTGTCTGCTCCTGCCAGGGAAGGAATTGGGCACTTCCCCAGACAGCCATCGACACCCCCATTGCAGCATGGTGCAGTCAAGCAGGTGTAGTTAGTCAAGCAAGAGTGTAGTTAGATTTGTGCTTATTTGGGGGAAATAACTTGATAATGCAAATTTGCCCTTCAGATTAGAGTTTGAGGAAAGAGTTTAGATAGCATTCTGGAGTAAACCCAATAAAAGCAGTATTTATTGTCGCTAAACCATCACCTTATGAAGCCGGCTTCTTCTTTTTACCGGTCTGTCAGTCTCTTGTCTATAACATGTATGTGGTAAATAGGCCTCTATTTATATCCTGAGATGTCTTATGGTGTTAGGTGGAGTTTTGTTCCCCGGAAGTAAGTGCCACATAAATACTGATCCTGGCTCTTAGTCTGGACACTGACATTCTCTATCACATGTTTTTTCTTTATAGTGTTTTACTTTGCTTTGTCCTTTTTTTTTTTTTTTTTTCTTATTCTTCTAACACTGACAAAGACATTTGCTCACAAAGAACTCACTCTGGAGATGGCAGCCCCTCGTATCTCCATGGCTTATACTCCACATGCGGTCTCTCTGTCTTTAATTAAACTTGTTTTCTTGGTGGTGTAGCTGGGAGCACTGTGTTGACACAACTCAGTCTTGTAAAGAACAGATTAAAATGTCAGTGTTCTAATGTTCTCATCTGTGGGAAAAGGAAAACATTTGGGGCATTTTATTTATAACTTTTTAAAGACTCCTCTGTGGAGGAGGATTAGTTGGGAATGGAAAACCATTTGACAGTTAAAGTGACAGAGCACTATTTAATTTCAGTCTAGTGTAAAAGAGGGGAAAGTATGAAAGCTTGCTCAGGCTCTCCTTGAGGAACCCACCGTACATCTTTCTCTCCCTTAATTTTTACGCCGCTCTATCTTTTAATTCCCAAGTGTTCTGCTTGATCTTTCCAGATGCACCACCTGTAGAACATTGGCTTCCTCAAAAGGCCGTCAGTCAATGTAAACACATGTGTTATGTGAGCAGAACTATTAGTCAGGGGAAATTAAGATGATGTATTAATCCTTTACCTTTTAATTGATATCTGAATGTATCTGTTCTTACAACTGAATCATTGATACTTGCTAGCTGTTTATTAATGAGTGGACCCACAAATTCACATGTCACAGTTTGAGACACTTTTTCATTCATGAGGCATTGATAGGTGAGGTTACAGGCACCACTGCCAATTTTAGAAGTTGCAATAGAAGGGTAGGTTCCTGCAAATGTTAAGGTAGATGTGTGGGACACTTATAACATGTCTTTATGTGTTGCCTGTTTGGTCTTCAAAGCTCTGTGTGGATAACATTTCATTTTCACATATGAAGAAGCTGAGGCCTAGAAATGTAAAGCAACTTGTCCAAGGAAACACAGAAACTTGAAAAAAAAATAGAGTTTGATCAGGTAGCTTATTGGACTAAAGTTTTCTGAAAGATTGTTCACTTTTTTGCTTTGTTTTATTAATTTTGAGATGGTCTCTATGTATCCCAGAGTGACTTGAAACTCATGATCCTCCTGCTATAGCTCCCTAGTATTGGTGTTAAAGGCATGCACAACCATGCCACCTAGGTTTCCTCATTTTCTTATTGTATTAGTGGGAGCCTTTAGCCCTTGAACATTGTTAATCAATATTTAATATTGTACAGATGAAGATGATAAATACTAAAACAATGTGCAAAGTTCTCCCTATGTTCATGTTGGTATGTGGTAGCCAGACAAAATGCCTCGCCTTCTCTGGCCATATCTTAATTGGAGATACATACATACATATATATATATATATATATATATATATATATTGCTCTATTTTGCTCATATGAAAAGCAAAGGGAGCTTCTAGGAAGGCAGAAGTCTGAGTTCTTTATGCCCACTGTGTCCTGCTTTGGGGATTCAGCTGCCTTAGCAGAGCAGCAGCCTTGCAGACCTTATTTAGAGCTTTGCCTGGTTTGAGTTGTCCCTTGGGTTAACAGCTGTGGAATATGCATTTTTTTGGTATTCTCTCTTCTATGTAAATTGCAGATGTTCCCCAATGCCCCTTTAGATGGCTTTTGGGAAAGAGGAGAGAGAAGCCTTCGCTTGCTTTGCTTTTGAGAGGGTCTGTCATAGCTTCTATATAGGCGGCAGTGTTTCCCCCCAGCCTTGAAAACAACTCCCTGCAGCTCTGCTGCTGTGGGATCAATTTGTTCGCAAGGGTTATTCAAACAAGACTAGAATTTGTGTCCTCTTTAGATTAATGTGCTGAAGCCAACAATAACAATTTTCATGTGGGAACTAGTGCTTGATATCCAAATCAGACCATGCTTAGTGCTCTGTAATTTACTTGAGATTAAAAATATGCATTTAAGGGGCAAGAGGGTCTTTTTCCCAGGTTTTGTTGGTTTGCTTTCATTTTCTTTTCTTTTTAAATTGTGTACTTGAAATGAGACATATAACAAAGTTCTTTTTTTAAAAAAAAATTAACATTTGTATTAAGGTATAACTTACCAGTAAGCAAATTTATCCAAAGTGTATATTTTAAGAGCTCCCTCTCTTCCTCCTCCTCTCTCCCTCTCCCCCTCCTTTTTTCCTTCCTCCTCCCTCATTAAAGTAACAACAAATCATGGTCAAAATACATTGCACACATGCATGAAAATGTCCTTTGAAACCCAATACTATGCACAATGAATATATACCAGTAAAATGATAACGATAAACAATGAAACAAACAAGGCGTGAGATAAGAATCAGGGCCAGCATACCATGTGACCTGTGTGTGTGTGTGTGTGTGTGTGTGTGTGTGTGTGTGTGTGTGTGTCTGTGTGTGTGCGTGCTCATGCGCATGCACATGCATGTGTGCACATGTGTGTGCTATGAGAGATTGATCCCAGAGCCATGTACATTGTAATATTTAATGTATTTTACACATTTTTACTCTGTTCTTTCTCTTCTGTTCTTTTAACCCATGTGACTGTAGAGGAAAACCACATGATTATGAAATCCCCCATTCGTTTAGGTGTGCAACTGAGGTTAAATTCTAAACATCTAAACAAGACAACCACTTAGAAAATTACTTTATACCACAGTGAAGAAAACAGAATGATAAAGATACACATTTTATGCATTCATAATGCAGAAAAGGGGGCAATAATTCAAGTTGTTGGAGTAAGAAAACTTTCTTGGAGAAGATAAAACTGCAGTGGATTCTGCCAAAGTCAGAGCTTCCTATAATTCCTCCCCTTTCTTCTCTTTCTCTTCCATTACTGCTGAGTCTCATTAATTCTACACTCTTAATATGTGGCAAATGTGTTCCATCTTGCCATCCCTACTGATATCCTGTAGTCATACATCTTCAAATTAACGCAACGGTCTTTCAGTGTCATGTTGTTCTCCCTTTTTGACTTTCCCCTGATCTGTAATCTGCATTGCTATTATAATGATCTTTATTTATAGTTTGATCATGCCCTTCACAGGCTTAAATCTTCTACTGGCACCCTGCTGCTTTGGAAATGTAACTTTAGCAGGGCACATTGGTCACATGACTGCTGGCCCTGCTTCTTGCCTCCCTCCTAGTTTGTTTTATTAATTTTTCATTATTTTATTAACATATATTCACTGTGCATAGTATTGAGTTTCAAAGGACATTTTCATACATGTGTGTAATGTATTTTGACCATGATTTGTTGTTACTTTAATGGCATTATTGAGTGTAATTCATAGGCCATATAATTGACCTATTTAAAATGTGTGATTCAGTAGTGTGTAGTATGTTCACAGAATTGGTCACCATAACCAGAAGTCAATTTTAGAATGTTTCCATCACCTTGGGAAGAAGTCCTATATCCACTAGTAGTCACTCCATCTCACCTTACAGATAATTTCATGTGAACAGAATCATACAACATGTGGTGTTTGTGACTGGCTTCTTTCACTAAGCATACCATTTTCAAGATTAATCCATGATATAGCATATTAGTACTTGTTTTGTCTGGCTGTATATTTTATTATGTGTGTAGCTGATAGATATTTAGATAGTTTCTAGTTTTGATTATTATGAATAATGCTACTTAAAATTCATGTGAAAGTTTTTGTGTGGGTATATGTTTTCATTTCTCTTGCTTAGGTATTATAGTAGGAATGGAATTTTGAGTTTATATGGTTACTTTGGTTTTAGCTTTTTGAGGAATTGCCACATTTTTCTCAAAGTACCTGCAACCACTTTAAATCCACACCAACAATGAATAAAGGTTTCATTTACCCTATATTCTTGGTAATATGTTCATTTCCTATTTGTTTGGGTTTCGGTTCTATTTTTTAAAATACACTGTCCATATGTATAAGTAGTTTATCATGGTGAATTTGATTTGATTTTTAATTACAGCTTTTTGAGTATTAGTATATTTATTTTCTTTGAAGAAATACCTTTTGCTTTCTTGATAGTACCCCTTGAAGCATAAAATGTTTTAAAATTCCAAAGTGTTTCTCTATTTCTTTTCTTCTGTGTGTGTTTTGGGAGCCGTATCTAAGAGTCGGGTTTCAACTGAAGGTCACAAATTCACTCCTAGATTTTCTTCTGAAAGAGTTCCTCGTTTGAGCTTTCGTATGTGGTCCGTGATCTCTTTGGAGTTGGTTTGGGCGGACAGTGTAAGAAGGGCTCTGTCCTCATTCTTCTGCTAGTATGTCAGTGCTGTCTGCTGAATTATTGTACTGTCCTTGAGAAAGAAATATTGGAGGGTGAATTTTAAAATAATTTAAAGTCATGCAGTGAAGCTATTGGTGTAAATTTGGCACCTGTGTTTTAAAACGCCAACAATAAATGTGAAAGTTAATTTATGGATTACTTCATGTTATTCTGTTGGTTTTCATAAGATTTTTAGGAAAGCTAGGGGTGAGGAGCTAGTATTTTGATAAAAGATTTAGCTGAATCTGTGATTCAATTTGAAGAATATTTACCTTTCAATACTAAGTCATCAGGCCTACAAACTGAGATGTTTTTATTTAGATCTTTAATTTTTCAGCAGTGTTTTGTAGTTTCATTGTATATATTTTAAATTATTTTTAAAATTCACCTTAAAGTATTTTTTTGGTAGTATTATAATTGAAATCTTTTTAAAATTTCACCTATGGACTGTTTATTTCAAGCTTAGACAAGATGAATTGATTTTAATCTTATTTGCTACAACTTTATCAAACTGATACTTTTAATATAATAAAATGTTGGTAGATTCCTTAAGGATTTCTGGTGTTTATCACTTCATCTGTAAGTTGGAATGAGTTTACTGTTCTTTTGTTCTTTCTTCCAATCTTGATACCTTTTATTTTGTTTTCTTTCCTAATTGTCCTAGCTATAGGGGAATGCATTCTGTCTTTAATTGGTATTCTGTTTGTTGAGTGTTTTCTTTAGAATCTCTTTTATCCATTGTTTATTAATTCATGTTGGATTTTGACAAATTTTTATTTTTACATAATATTTATGGAGTTTAGATTGTTCCAGTGATATATTTCATGAATTGATTTTCAAATGTTAAGCCATTTCTATACTTCGAGGTTGTATCTCACATGATCACCATGGATAATCTTTTCTATGTCCAATTAGTTACAGTGTGATTTAGTTTCAAGAGAAAGTAAATGAGCTAGGCAAGGTCCAGGCACGCATGTCCAGGCATACATGTCCATGTGTTGTATGTCCAGATGTGTTTATCAATGTGTGTATGTCTGAGTGGTGCATGTCTGTAACCCTAGCACTCAGAAGGCAGAGACAGGAGATCTAGGTTCCTCTGGATTATATAGCAAGACTGTACACCCCTACTTCCACTTCCCCAAAGAGATGAGAGATTGGTCTGTAGTTGTTTTGTTTTCCAACTGTATGATTTTCTTAGAATAAATTGAGACATGTTAGTGGTTTAATTTTCTCTTCTTGATCTAGTGTTAAAAAATAGTTTGTCTTTCTGGGAATGTTTTCATTTTACCCAAGTTATCTGATTTGTTGGCATATAATTGTATTTAGTATTTTCTGATTTTTTATTTCTATATGGTTAATAGTAGTACTTCCTCTTTCATTTCTGCTTTCAATAACTTGAGTCTTTTCTCTCTCTCTTTTTTTTTCTCCTGGCTAGTCCAGCAACTGGTTTTCCCATTTTGTTAATCTACCCCGAAGCGACTTTTAATTTTGCTATGTTTTTCTGACTCTTCTGTTTATATTATTCATTATTCTATTTTGATTACTATTTGCTTGCTTTAAATTTGGTGTCCTCTCTTTTTCCTGTAGTGAATTATGTGTAAGTTTGCTTTAGTCAGCTGAAATTGTTTTTATTTAACATAGGCAGCTGGGCGATGGTGTCACACACCTTTAATCCCAGCACTCGGGAGGCAGAGCCAGGCGGATCTCTGTGAGTTCGAGGCCAGCCTGGTTTACAGAGTGAGATCCAGGATAGGCACCAAAACTACACAGAGAAATCTTGTCTTGAAAAACCAAAAAAAAAAAAAAAGCCATTATAACTATAAATGTCCATGTGAGCCATGCTATAATCACATTCCACAACTTTTTCTTTGTTTTGTTTTCATTGACCCAACAGGATTTTCTAATTTCCCTTGTAATTTCATCATGGTTTAATTGGTTTTTAAGAGTGCATTATTTTTAAATACTTGTAGTCTTCCTAAGCTTTCTTCTGTTATCGATTTCTAATTGCAGCATACACAGCTTGATTTAGTCATTTTTAATTAATTGAGACCATGGCCTCATACAGATCCTGCATTAGATAACACACCATGTATGTAGGCTGGCATGTTGTGTAGTCATATGTGTTGGAGTCCACTAGCTGATAATGCTGCTACTATTTCTTTGGTCATCTTCTTCCTAGTTCTGTCATTCCTGAAATTAAAGAATTGAAATTTAAAAAAATATATGTATTTCTCTCTTTGTGTCTTTCTTTGTCTCTCTTTGTGTCCCTTCTAATTGTGACAAAACACTATGACCAAGGCAACTTAAAGAAAAAAGTTTATTGGGGGCTGTAGTGGCTGGTCTTATGTCAACAGGACACACAAACTAGAGTTGTCTGAAAGGAGGGACCCATAATTGAGGAAAATGCCTCCATAGATCTAGTTGTAAGGCATTTTGTTAATAGTGATTGATGGGGGAGGGCCCAGGCCATTGTGGGTGGTGCCATCCCTGGACTAGTGGCCCTGGGTTCTATAAGAAAGCAGGCTAAGCAAACCATGGGGTGCAAGCCATTAGGCAGCCCCCTTCCATGGCCTCTGCATCAGCTCCTGCCTCCAGTTTTCTGCCCTGTTTGACTTCCTGTCCTGACTTCCTTCGATGATGAACAGCAATATGGAAGTGCAAACCAAATAAACCTTTTCTTCCCCAGCTTGCTTTTTGGTCATGGCTTTTCATTGAAGCAGTAGAAACCCTATCTAAGATGGGCCTTACAGTTTCAGAGGGTGAGTCTATGACCATCATGGCAGGGAACCATGGCAGCAGGCAGGAAGGCATGGCATGGTGCTGCACTAATTGAGACCTACATCTGATCTACAAATGGGGGTGAAGAGGAGAGAGGGAAGAAAGGAGATCAGGGATAGCAATGAGCTTTGAAACCTCAAAGACCATCCCAGTGATACACCTCCTTCAGCAAGGCCACACCTCCTAAAACTTCCCAGGCAGTTCTGCCAGCTGGGAACTGAGTATACAAATATATGAGCCGATGTGGGGCCATTCTCATTCAAAGCACCACACTCACAGTTTGTCAGTTTTGTCTTCATGTACTTGGTGGCTTTTTGTTAGGAGTGTGTCCGTTCACTATTGTTAAACCATTCTGATGGATTTAGATTTTTACTGTTGAATGTTCCTTCTTACCTCCGTAATTGTAGCTCTAAAATGTTTTGTATGGTATCATGCCATTCCAGCATTTCATAGTTGCCATGTGGATGATGATCTTTTTTCATCCTCTTCCCTTCAACCTATCATAAGTGATCTTGTGTAGAAAGCGTATAATTGGATGATTTTGATTTTTTTCTTTTGCCAGTGATGACACTCAAACCCAGGGCCCTGTACACACACACACACACACACACACACACACACACACACACACACTAAACAAGCACTGTATCACTGACCTGTATCCCCAGCATTAGATCTGTTTTATCCAGTCTGGCCATCTATGTTCCCATGGTTCATGACAGTCCATTTGTGGTAAAATCATTGGTGGAGCTTCATTGCCTATGTAACCCCCAAACACACTGGTGTTTGTTGAAGCTTCAAGATGAGTAGTTTCTGAATTTCTTCTTATTGCTGTCCCTGTCCTAGCATTTCAAATGATATCATTGTTACAGATCAAAGGCAACATGCCTCACACCAGGTAGGTTGACGAGCCAAAAAAAGCTGCCTGATTAGCTTTGAAAAGTGGAGAATTCAGGATCAGAGTTGTTGGATCATATTCCTTCAAGCCAATAGATTATAGCATATAAAGGAGAGCTGAGCAGGACCATTTTACTATAGAAGACACCTCTTTTCTAGCTCTTTTATATATCTTTTATATAGTACATTATATATAATATACATTATATATATGTGTGTGTGTGTGTGTGTGTGTGTGTGTGTGTGTGTGTGTGTGTGTGTGTTTGTTTTTTGAGACAGGGTTTCTCTGTGTAGCCCTGGCTGCCCTGGAACTCACTCTGTAGCCCAGGCTGGCCTCAAACTCACAGAAATCCGCCTGCCTCTGCTTCCCAAGTGCTGGGATTAAAGGCGTGCACCACCACTGCCCAGCTATAACTTTAATATTGTTGGAGTAAGCTGGGCAGTGGTGGCACACGCCTTTTATACCAGCACTAGAGAGGCAGAGGCAAGCAGATCTCTGTGAGTTCAAGGCCAGCCTGGGCTACAGAGTGAGTTTCAGGAAAGGCACAAAGCTACACAGAGAAACCTTGTCTCAAAAAACCAAAAAAAAAAAAATATTAAAGTTATAGTTTAGCTTTGCGGTTACCAAAAATAGCTTTACTTTGTTGGACAAATAACCAGACCCAGTAACAGACCAATGTGATTTATTTCTATACTATGGTAATAATAAAACAGTTGATTCCCATAGTTTGATTTGTGTTAATAACAAAATAGCTTCTTCTCAGTATCTTCAGGTCCCGTCAGGAAACCTGCTTTTTCATGGAGCACTTTTTTTTTTTTTTTTTTTTTTTTTTTTTTTTGGTTTTTTTGAGACAGGGTTTCTTTGTGTAGCTTTGTGCCTTTCCTGGAACTCACTTGGTAGCCCAGGCTGGCCTCGAACTCACAGAGATCCGCCTGCCTCTGTCTCCCGAGTGCTGGGATTAAAGGTGTGCGCCACCACCGCCCGGCTCATGGAGCACTTTTAATTCATGTTCCCAGCTTAGTCAATTCCCAGCACAGGGTGTTCTCTAGATTGTGGTGCTAAGGAAGGAGAGTGCAGAGGCATGGATATGTTGATCCAGTACTTGTCCACTGAAACTAGTCCTTAGAGGAAAGTTGTTCTTAATTGAATTTTCCTTCCTACATTCTAAAAATGATCATCATAGACATGATGTAGCAGGTAAGCTGAACGGCACATGCTGCTTATTTAAAACTGAGGATTTGAGCAGAGAGAGAGGGCACTAGAAAAGGGAATAAAATATCATTAAAAGAATTCTGTGTGCCTGGTTTATATAGTGACATGTAATAAAAATATAGAAAAGAGGCCAGGCAGTGATGGCACACGCCTTTAATCCCAGCACTTGGGAGGCAGAGGCAGGCAGATCTTGGTGAGTTTGAGGCCAGCCTGGTTTACAGAGTGAGTTCCAGGAAAGGTGCCAGAACTACACAGAGAAACCCTGTCTCGAAAAACCAAATACACACACACACATACATATATGAGATTTTAGGTGAGGCTTCTACTTACTTTTGTGTTGAGAATATTATTATATTAAGTATATTATCTTTTTTTAAGCAAATGGAACAAGTAATTCAAATTATGGCCCATAAGAATGTTTATAATTTGATCTTTACTCTGAAATTCACTGTTTTATCTATGCTTAAATAAATTATAAAGTAAAATGTAAAATCCACTAAACACTAAATGGCTTCACAAGTAGTCTCCTCCATTTTTATATATGTTGAAAAACTATTTAGCTTGGAGGAGAAAATAAATCTGTTAATCACTTTGTTCTGTCTTGTGTTGGTGACAATTTATCTTTTTTAAGGTAAAATACAGCAGTTTCTATATGATCTCATTTTAACAATTTGTTAGTTGAACCTAATTATCTTTGCCTATAATGGTTTTATGTCAACTACATATATAAAATGAGACTGTCTCCTAAAAGACATTCCTTCCGGCCTATTAACATACCCATCACTCCCAAACCTCCCTAGATCACTGACACAAACTGTCCCAGTTGGTCCTCGGGGGGGGGGGGGGGGGGTAGAGTCTGTGAGGCAATTCAGTGTATAGAGTGTTGATTAAGGGGCAGTGCTTTTGGAGTGGTGGAGGAATGCAAGGGCGGGACTTAGGGAGAAGGGAAGGCCGTGCCAGCCCAGACTGTCCCCTGAAGAACTCCACCACTTGACTGACTTCAAGAGCTGTTTGGAGCTAGGGCCAGGGGTGAAACCTTTCATATTTCTGTATTGGTCAGCCATTGATGTAGGGTCCTCAGGGAAGGCTTCTAATGTGACCGCAGAAAGGATGTCCACTCTCTCAGGAGCTGGGCAAGAAACTGTTTATAAAACTGAGGGGATCTGGACAGGTCCTCCCATTGTCTTCCATATCCTAGTTAAAATTTTCAAGCTGCTTGGAAGTGCATAGTTCTTTTATTCAAGTCAGAATAGAGGAAACCAGAGTTAGAAACAATAGAATGAGGGCAGTTAAATACTAGAAAATTCATAAAGTGCTTATTTAAAACTTACCCTGACAATGTTTTTTAAAGTGTATTTTCAGATTTAATCATTCAAGAGACTGGCTGGTGTGGGACTGCACCCCCCGCTCACGGCAGAGGCAGGTTTACCTAGCACTGCAGAAGGCTGCATCTAAGATGCTTGCTCTCCTGACATTGACAGAGGTACAAGGCCTTGGCCTGCATGTGGCATACTTTGTCTCCAGGATCTGTATTATAGCGCGTTATCTCACATTTGGCTAATTTAAAGGGAACCCAGGTTCAGTTTTAAATTAATAGATACTATGCCAAGTGACTCTACCACAGGGTTAGGCCACTTGGATCAAGGACACTTGAGTGGAAGGCCTTGGTGATTTGGAATACTAGTGAGCATCAGTGTATCTTGGAAGATGCCAAAGGAGAACATTTTCCCCACTCTGCTTATTTTAATAAAAGTCAGGCCATTTGTCCTCTTGTATATAAAATTCTCTAAAGACAAACCCCATATAATGCAATATTCAGATGTGGGAAATTTGTCCTGGCCCCATGTTTCCCAAACTGATGTCTAGCATATCATTAACTCACTCATTCCTCTCCATTGAGAATAAACATAGCACACTTCTTGAAGCATCAATTTTCATATTTGTATATATATACTTAAGTATATATAAATTATATATATTTATAAAAGTAAATATAAATTTTTATTCTCATATGGAAACACAATGAATATATTTTGAAGTAGGAAAAGAATTCTCTCATAAAAGTATGTTATGAATATACACTCATTTTTTTCTGCTTTAAATGATTAAGTAAAGTTGACATTTTTTATTTGTTTAATTTCCATTATTATAAATATTAATGGTGTAGCCACATAAACTGTCTGAAACCCTCAATTCCTTTTAAAAACGCAGAGGTTTCTAAGGCCACTAAGGCTGAGAGTCATTGGAAGAAGACAAACCAGCAGTTGTTCTGTATTTAAGTCCATACAGCCTGATCCCTGGACGATGGTGGTAGTTTCTTTCTTTGGCTTCACATCCACTGTTGCTGGAGTTATACAAAGCGTTGAGGTGAGACAGAGCCTGGGTGGGAGTGGAGGTGAGTGGACACTGGTAAGAATGCTTCCATTTATAAGGAGGCAACTGATATACTTAGAGAATCTCAGCATATCCCTTTTATGCTTCTGAATTAAAGAAATAGTCATTTAGGACATATTTTAAGCCTAGGTGAAATAGAATATTTTGAATATATTAATGTTTTGTGTTCAAAATTTTTTACATCATTTAAAATAATTTTAGGTGGTTTTTTGTTTTGTTTTTGTTTATTTTTTTAATGTTGGTGATGCATTTCTAGTAGAAATTTTGGGGGAAATGATTCCATTTATGTGATTTGTTTTGCTACTTAGTCAGGAATGGTTTTTAGTAGCTTTAAAAGGGAGACAATTATACTGATACTACTAAATCTTCTGTTCAGGCTTTCTAATTTTAAAAACAAGAAACATTGCTTTTGAGGGAAAGGAAAAAATGATTTTATTTATTTTTTTGTCAAATGTCATTGCTGGTTGGAAGAATAAGTGAAATCTTGAAAAATGCTCCTAGGTAACATGTGGACTTTTGTATTTATTCTTCTGTAGCTGAAGTTTTCCTGTGTCCACCCAGCTCCTGCAGCCACTCAGACCCAAGTAAACACACAGAGACTTATATTACTTATAAACTGTATGGCCATGGCAGGCTTCTTGCTATCTAGTTCCTATATCTTAAATTAACCCATTTCTATTAATCTATAAGTTGCCACATGGCTTGTGGCTTACCGGTACTTTTACATCTTGCTTCCTCTGTGTCTGACTGGTGACTCCTGACTCAGCCTTCCTGTTCCCAGCACTCTCTTCTCTGCTTGTCCCGTCTATACTTCCTACCTGGCTACTGGCCAAAAATCAGCATTTTGTTTATTAACCAATCAGAGCAACACATTCACAGCATACAGAGCGATATCCACAGCATTCCTCCATTAATTGGAAACTTGGTTTGTGTAAACAGGTGTTTTTTTTTTTCATTTTTGGGTAGTGAATATTTTCATATCTTACCCAGACTACCATGCTATTATCCTATTCATGAATATGAGACTTAGGGGCATCAGAACATCTTAGAACTGAAGTTAGCTTTGAAAAAGGAGAAGGAGCAGAGAAGGTAGTAGTTTCCCAGTCGTTTGATGGTACCCTGTGAAAGTGTTGAAGTGAGTTAAGGTCATTACAGGTTTGAGGTATTAACTGACAAGTAGATAAGGCCAACCTGTCTCTACTGTTGGAGTCTGGTTAGTCCCTTCACTAGTTTGCTATGAATGACTGAGTACCTAGACAGTTTTGAGAGTTAGATTATATTAACTGTGTATCAAATATCAGTTTGTTTTCCCTAATCTTTTTTTGAAAAATAAGCTTTACCTTAGCTTTAGGCTTGCAGAAAATTTGCAAAGATAATATGCAGAGTCCCCATGTTCCCAAACACCTGCTTTTGTCACCAGCGTCTTCCTCTGATCTCTCCTTGGCTCCCTAGTGCTTGTGATCTCAACGGAAAGAATTCCATAGAGACACACAGCATAGCATAGGCAATGGGGTTTATTACAGAGTAAAGCAGGGCACCCTTAACCCTGAAGGGTTAAGAATAGGCAATGGCCAGAGGCACCATTGTAAAGGAAATGCTGTCATGGAGTAAGAGTGGACAGCAGTTACAGAAACCATTGTGGAGGAAAACACTTTCATGGGGTAGAAGTAGACAATGGCCCCAGAGAAAGAACACTGTGCAGCTTACATTTTTGAGTAGGCTCTATGCTGTTATAATTTCTAGGAAGGACCACTTTCTGCAGGGTTTTCCAGCACAGATGCCGTATAGACCTTTGCACTAACTCCTAAAGAGAAAGGATCCTGGTGGTAGGTCTTTGATCTTTAGCAGAAGGCCCCCTGCTAAATAGGAATTTTGTCATCATTGGGTCATGTCAGAATGACACATCTTCACTTTGGGCCAGAGATAGAACTCATATTCTGTTCTTCTGACTAAAAATCATATAACAGAGCAGATTTAAAAGAATTTAAAACTACATGCTATAAAATTAATGCTTTATCATGGGCCTCATTAAAGTCTCGCTATCTCTACCTTTGTCTTGTTTGCCTAATTTGTAGTTATCCTTTCACGTCATGCTCTGCATCTTTCTTTGTTCAGGGGAGCTGCACATATTCCTGTGTTTGCATGTGCACAGGTCATACTTGAGTGGTCTTCTGCAGGACAGGCTTTTTTATTTTTTGAGGTTGGGTCTTTCTCTGGGACCTGGGGCTTGCCGATTAGACTAAGTTGGCTGTCAAGGAAATTCTAGGGATCTGTCTCTCTGCCTCTGTAGCACTGGGATTCCAAGCACACACCGTAATACTCACCTGTTGGTTTGTTGTTGTTTTCATGGAACTAAATGCTGAGGATCAAACTCAGGTCCTCATGCTTATGCAGCAAGTACTTTACCAACTGAACCATCTCTCCAGTTTCAGAGTCTTTATTTTTTTTGAGATTATAATTTAATTACAACATTTCTCTCTTCCTTTTCCTCTTTCCAACCCCTCCCATGTACCCCTCCCTGCTATCCTTCAAATTCACGGCCTTTTTTTTTCACTAATTGTTATTGCAGGCATGAGTACACACAGTTACGCGCGCGGGCACACACACACACACACACACACATACACACACACACACACATACACACACACACACACACACACACACACGTGTATTCCTAAATATTCATTCTTTATAGTGATGCCTGTATGTTTGTTTTCAGGGCTGATGGTTTGGTAGTGGACAACCAATTGGTATGCTCTTTCATAGGGGAGGCCATCTCTCCTGTTTTCAGCTTTCTTAGTTGCCTATAGTTCTTTGCATAGGGTTGAGGCTCCATAGGTTTTTCTCCATCCAGTTTGGTATTGTCATTGGTGTCACCCTTATTCAGCTCATGTTTGGGCAGTCATGTTGGTGGGGCTCTATTGGGTATAGCTTCCAACATTATTAGTGGATGCAGTCTCACAGCAAACTCCTCTGATTCACTTTGGCTCTTACAATCGTTCATCCTCCTTTTCCAAAATGTTCCCTGAGCCTTAGGTGTGGGGGAGTTTTATGAATATATCAATTGGCACTGGGCTCCACCACTCCATTGTGTTTGGTTGTGGTTTTCTGTTGTGGTTTCCATCTGTTGCAGAGAGAAGTTTCCTTGATGAGTGCCGAAGACTATACTTACCTGTGGGTATAAGGACAGATGTTTGTAGATTGTTGTTAGGGATTATGCTGGGTTAGTAAATTAGCAGCTGTAAATTCTCCTCTAATAACCCTGACTTGACTAGCACTGAGTGACTACTAAAGGTTTCTGGTACCAGCTGTGGTTTCCTTCTTGTTGAGCCAGGCTTAAGTCCAATTGAGAGCTGTTGGTTACTGCCAAGGTATGTGTGCCACTACTGTATCCTTAGGGTTATCTTGCATTGCTGGTCGTTGATGTGGCTCATAGGTGTCATAGTTAGATAGGACTGTTGGCTCCTTCTTTCTTTGGAAGCTTGTATGGCACCTTCTGGTACCATGAAAGTTAGTTCTCAGGGAGGGGACATCCAGGTCAGCTTCAAATATTTTAAACCTTATGGAGGGGGAGTTGTGATATGCCTTCCTTCCATGTCATTGTTTTTCATTTGTAAAATCAGGGTTAATAGGAACACAGGAGGTGGGGCCAATCTGCAAAGGAGGAACCCATCCTCATGACCTTCAAGCCTGCTACTATCTATCAGTTGGCTACTACATAACAGTAGCTAATACCTAACAGTTCAGTTTTCAGTCTTATCATTGGCATGTATTACTTCTTGGCTTCTTTAATCCCAGGAACAAAGAATCCGTGATTACTTTGTTTTTCACAGGAAGGAACTTGGGCACCATGGTGGGGAATAATTAACCTGTTCATTCAACAAATATCTGGTGCATAATATGACACTTGTTTTAGAGTGGCCATGCGATGATTGGTAAGGTGGCATGCTTGCCTTTGGAGTTGGAATGGCTGTAGAATCGCCTTGTAGAATAGCGCACCAAATCGGGGTTTGCTGTTGTTCCTCTAAGAAGTCATTACAGGACAGAATGCTTTTTCTTAAACACAAAGTGGTGCTGCCCCTGCCCCCATCCCTAGATTTACCTCACCCAAATTAGAATATTTAGGTAGGGAGGTAGTTCAGACACTACCTGAGTTTAATCCCAAGTACCCATAGGAAGAAGTCTGGACATGGTGGTGCATGCTCGTAATCCCAGAATTAGCAGGCAGCACAGCCTTTCAGGCAACTGAGAGACTATTTCAGAAAACAGAGTAGGTAGCCTCCAAGGAACAGCTTGAGGTTGTCCTCTGGCCTCCACACTCATATGCAACAACCACCTCCCATGCACACATGCAAAAATGACAAGATCTGGTTAACTCTAGATTGCTACACGTGGCTGCCCATACAAACTGCTCTCTAATGTTATTGTATGTCAGTATTTCTGATCATATGTATACTCTGCTATATTTATTGATACTTGTTATCACCTTCCAAGCATCTTTTATTGTCTTATAAACTGGATGGGCTTTGTGGGGAGTTTAAATTCTGTGGAATAGGATTTTCATCACTGAAAGATCTTTGGGTTACATTTTCAGTGTGAGGATATAGCCTGTAACTCCTATCAAGCTGCAAAAGGCATTAACTGACGACCTCACACCCCTTGAAGAAACTGCTACTATTCCTGCTCAGTGCCCTTTGCATCTACTGTAGAGAGGGAGAAGTACCTTAAGTAATAGATTAGCCACAGAAACAAGACTAACTAGAGCACTTGGAAGCTTACGAAAGAATAGGGAAGTAAGCTTCATGTACCAGGGATCCCTGCTGTTCCCTATTTTCAGTGTGGCAAAGCAAACCAGGCCCCTATGGACTCTTAATACTAAAGAATGAATTATACTCTTGAATAGTAATGTGACACTGCTAATGATTTCATCAGTGACCAGAGCGTGTGTGTGTGTGTGTGTGTGTGTGTGTGTGTGTGTGTATACGCATAAATTTATCAAGTAACTATTTGGTTTAAGTGTAAACTGTAGGTTTTAAAAGAATAGTTTATTCATCATGAATTTAACAGTGTGAGAAATGCATTAATATACATTATACATGTGTGTGTATATGTACTTATGCAAGCATATTGGCGAAATAAATGAGCAAGTTACATCATTAGTTTCTCAGCCAGTCCCGTTTACTTACTGCTATTAGCCTAGTTGTGTTTCTCTATCAGTCTTTAGAACCATCTTCAAATTAATCATTGAAAACAAAAGTCTTCACTTTTTTCTTAGACTTACTTTTCCATTTTTATTCTAGCTTGTTTTTGTCCATTCTCTGTGTAATGGTTTTTAATTCCCATATAGAAGCAGTCAAACTTCATTGTGTGTGTGTGTGTGTGTGTGTGTGTGTGTGTGTGTGTGTCTCACAAATCTAGTTTTGTTTTTAGTGCTAAGGCTGGAACCCAGGGTCTTACACATGCTAGCCAAGTGTTCTATCACCAAGCTATATCCCTAGTTCCAGCCTTAGATTGTAATTCTGATATGTTTTAATTCTGTGTGGGTTTTTTTTAATTGTTGTTTTTGTTTTTTGTTTGTTTGTTTGTTTGGGTTTTTTTTTGAGACAGGGTTTCTTTGTTTAGCTTTGGAGCCTATCCTGGAACTCACTCTGTAGACCAGGCTGGCCTCGAACTCACAGAGATCCACCTACCTCTGCCTCCTAAGTGCTGGGATTAAAGGCGTGCGCCACCATGCCCGGCCTTAGTTCTGTGTATTATAGCAGTTGTTATGATTTACTGTAAACTCAAAATTATTTTTTGGTAAAGTCATACCACTGTTAAGGCTAAAGAATATAATAATAAATGTTTTCCTAGGTGTATATGTATTTGACTTCCAGACTAACATAAAACCTTTGATATAAAAGGAAATGTAATTTCAGAAGAAATGCTTTACATGTTCTCATACTTCATCTTAAATACCCCAATGAGCTTGCATGCCTTCTATGCTACCTCCCTATTCAACTTTTATGGCATGCCCTTAGAGCTTGTTAGTATTTCACTGGCTTTGCAGACCTTCATTCTGCTGGCTTGAGAGTTTTCTGAGGTGGCTTTGTGGGATCCCTGAGACATTCAGGAGTCATGGTTCACCTGGGTGCAGTGGTGCTTGCTTATAATTCCCAAACTAAGAGGCTGAGGGGGAGGGAGGAGGGTCAGAGTTTAAGACTTGTCTAAGCGACAAAGTGAGACTGTCTAATAATAAATAAATATAGAATCATTATTCAGTTCCTTCTTCAGCATATGAAATGAATCAGCATTTCAGTAAAGACAAATTATCTCTGTTCTAATATAAGAAGTCATTTCATTTTCTTCCTGTTATAGTACATACCAAGTTATAAACAATCAGACAGCTTGTATAGATGGTGCTAGAATACAGTACTATAATCACTGTGTGGAGTATAAAAATACATTGGTGTCCTTGGTATTCATGCAGATTGGTGAAAGAAATGTATGTGGAGGAGATGAACACTCTCAAAGAATGTCTCTTTCTACCTAAGAGTGTGTGTGTGTGTGTGTGTGTGTGTGTGTGTGTGTGTGTGTGTGTGTATATATATCTTTTGTCACTGACAGTAAGTAGCAACTTTGAATTGGTTGTGTGTAGCCCCACATGAAATGGAGAATTTATAATTACCTATATATCTGGATTGCTGTCTCAATCACTTGGGACACTGGTCTATTCTTTATCTCCTACCACAGGGTCATGGCCCTTGTGCAAGTGACAGAATTTGCATCCCTGTTAAGCTTGACTTACAAGAAAAATACCCTTTCTCTTCTACCATGAAAGAAATTAAGGTCTCTCACTGAGATTTCCCATTGTCTTTTATGCTGAACATCTCTCACTGAGTTTAGCTTGCCAATTTCTGCCTAATAGTTTTGTCTTTAGAGATCCCTAAAGCAAATAATTCTGTTGCCATTTTCCTTAAGTGCATATATGCCTTTCAAATATTTGGTTGGAAGCAGAAGACTGTCCCTGTCTTGCTCATCTGGGTAAAACTCATTTACTGTTTTTCCTTTTAAACTGTTAGCTCAAGTGACCTTACACACAAGTCCCAGCTGTGCATTAGCATTGCTTGGGGATGTGTTTGTATCTTTTGTCTAAAAATACCCAGCCGGTAGGATTCATGATCCATGAAAGCTAATTGAAACAATTTCTCTTCAAGTTTTGGCAAGCGAAGCATGCATTATAAGCATTAATATCTATAAATTGAATTGTTAATGAATCTAGACACTAATAATGAATGCAATTTTGCAAGCTTAACTAGAAACACTAAAATTATCAGGATCTGGAGCAGAATTTTCAATCATTTTTGCTTATTAAATAGCAAAGCTATGCTTTTAATAAGCTAATCATTTTTATTTGCCCCCATAGGAGTAGCTCAGTTGATTAGAAACAGGTTTCTAAGTGCAAAGCGATGTTGTTTTTCTCTTACTGCCTTAGCCACCAAAGCACTGAAATTTTAAGCTGGATATTTATCTCACAGCTAGTGTCTTCTAAGCACGTTTGTACATGCATATGTTTTCTGAAACTTTTACTCATTCCATTTCTCCTCCATATAGTGCCTGTCTCATTCATATGTATACTCTTTACATTTTTAAAAGTCATTATCACCATTGGTTTAAATAGGTGCTCTCATTTCACATGCAGATATTTTAGAAGATTGTACGTTATCAGAGTGAAAAACTAAATGAGTTTCATGATTACCTTTCTGATTTCTATTATTTTTAGACTCAGTAACTCCTTTGGTGTATATTTCAATTTGAATACCATCTCCATGCAAAAACTTTGCATATCTCCAGTTAAAAAGCTTGTAACATCCAGTAAGCAAGGCTGATCAACAGTATGTTGTGTTGTGTTTAGTGCTAAAGTGACTGCCATGGCAAGCCATGAGTGTAGGGGACAGTAGTTCTTCCCTTATAGTTCCTGAGTATCCTGAGATGGTCAGTGCGCCTTCCTGTGTCTGTTCACTTACAAGTAATAACTAGGAATGTGTGGCTTCTCTGTTTATATTCTTAGGGATATGACTGAAATTAGATTCAAAGTGCCTTATCTGATTGATACTGACAATTATTTAGGTTTGCATGATAGAGAACTAAGATGCTGAAGCAGATGTAGAATCTGATAGTCAGTATGGGTGTTTGCATCAGATATTGTATGCTGGAACTGTTGTGGAAGGGTAGACGGATGATGGGGGAGGGTTGGATTCCTTCATATTGTTTATTTTTCAGCATTGTTGAATATTCCTTTTGATTACCAGGTTTGACAATATATAACCTTTTTAAGAAAATGAAATTTGTTACCTATGTATAATATATGGTGCAGAATACCCCAGTAATACAGTATATATGCATTGCTTTGTCGATCATAAAATGATTTGCAGGCTCAACCAACATGGATGTAATAATCACAGACATGCATTTTTTGATGACTATTTAATAACTTCAAGCTTATGGCTTGATTCTCAAATAAATAGCTTTACCAAAGTGGCAATCTAGTGATCTCTCAAGCATTGTTTACTACTTTCCTTGAAATGATGGAATAGTCTAGGAAAAGCTGCCCAGTTATAAAGTCTAAGGAAAACAAACAGGAAGATAAAAATCTTCCCCCAAAGTGTTTTTGGAACACTCTTCTCTTAGTAATAAACTTTTTACTACTTTCTGGGATTTTTTTTTTTAAAAATCAGTATTCCAAAGTTTTTCTTTTTCCAAGTTAGCCTTAAACAACAACAACAACAAAATGAATAGCCATAAAATTTGGCTGATTGTACTTTTTTTCTGAACCATAAAGCTGATTGAGTCCCTGGATTTCAGTCTTGCATAGATTTGATTACCTATTTTATTAACACATTATTTTAAAAATATGTATGCTGATTGTAAGTAAATTTGTTGCAACTCTGTGGGTTTGGTCCCGGATTTTGGCACCAAAATGTGAGTTTTGCAACTCTGGGAAAGGTGTCCTGACTACCTGGGGAGTCAGGCAACACCTTGAGCTACTTAGGATAGCTCCGACGGCTGAAGCTGCAAGGAGACAGTCCAGCCCTGGAGGATGAGGTATCACAGACACTCCGAGCTGCTCAGAACAACAGCTCTGCCCTGAAGGTGTCCCAGACACCTGGAGCTGTTTAGCACAGCTCTGATGGCTGGAACTGCAAGGAGACAGTTCAGCTCTGGAAGGGAAATTTTTCTGACTTCTCGGGAAAGTCAGACCTGGAACTGCTTCAGCAGGGAAGGGTATCCTGACTGTTTGGGAAAGTCAGGGTATACCTGGTGTAAGGGGGGATGGTCTCCCTGCAGGATGTAGCAGTTCTGCTCCTCTCCTGGAGAGCTGCTACAGCTAGCTGAGCTTTGATTAGCCCCCACTTAAGGGGGCTTCCTAGCAGAGCTCTGCTTCTCTGGGCCTAAGATGTTGCTTCTTTTGCCTCACTCTGCAAAAGGGGAAAGCCCTGTAGAAATGTGGCGAGAATCTCCTCTGACTCCAGAGAAAAATGTTACTTTTTCAACTTTCTCTTGCTCTGTCCGCTGAGGGACATCTCAGCAAAGATCTTCTGTTCAGCTCCTCCTTGCTCTGCTCTTTCAGCTCTCCCTTGTTTTGTCCACTGAGTGACATCTCAGTAAGGATCTTCTCTATGCCAGTGAATGAAGATCTTCACACCCAAAACTCTTTTGAGAAAGAGATTTATTTGGGAAGGAGGAGTCCAGAGAGTAGCTGCCTCTACCAGGGTGGAGAGAACAGCCTTTTTTAAACCAACTAGGCAGGGTGGTTTACATAGGATGTCTTGGGGGTGGAGTTAACCAGGGGTTGACTTGGGGCCCAGGGTTCTACTGTCCTGCTCTGTGATTGGTAGGTTTCACCAGTCAGTTGGCCAGGGGCAGAGATGGCTCTGATCTGACTGAGCCAAACTGTGTTTCTTTCTGCCCTAATCTGAGCCATTTTTCCCTAGTTTTAGGCTCCAGGGTCAGGGTGGGTTTCTTTTGCCAGCCCCTTTTACCTACATTCCCCCATTTTTGTTTAGTAATAAGCAGCTGGGGGTTGGAAAGGGTAATAAGCAGCTGGTGGTTGGAAAGGGGGCGAAGTTATCATTAGACTGTTTCCTGCTGAATTGGGGCGTCGAGGTTCTTGGGACAATCTTGATCTTCCTCCTAAGGATGTAACCAGGTTCTGCAGATCTCTGGCTTTGTTGATAGGGGTTGATAATCCTGTAATATTAACTGGTTCAGAGTTTGGCTAGAAATATTTTGGATCTGTTGCTGAAGAAAACTAGCAAAGAGGTTTATGAGGCTAAGAAAAGAAAAAAAAGAATAAGAAGGGTAGCATCCATTTCCATATCTGACTATTAGTGATCTACTATCTAGAGGTATCAAGCTGTTTCTGAGTTTGAAGATCCATTTGGAGCCCTTTTTCCCTATACTGATAAATGTGCATAAATGTAGTTCTGCATCAAAATCTTCAGAAATGTTGTCTTGATTGGCAACCATCTGACATGGCTACTTGAAGCATTGGAATAAGATAGGAATTTTGCTTTTGTTTGTTTTGACATTTGTTGATGATTTTCATGTAAGTTAATTCTATAGGCAAGTCTTTTTTGAACTTGTTCTTTGACAATTTTGCATCCTCATGGGTTTGGGACTACCCATTAGAGTCTGATGAGCTCACCATTGGTATACAACCGAAGACAAAAGTCTTAATCACAATTAATTGTGATTATAATTACTGATATACTAGAACAGTTAATTTTACTCCTCTAAGTATTTGACAAAAATGTCTGTATTTTTTAAAAACTTTTCAAATACTATGCTATGTGCTAGTTTAGAAAACCAAGTTACTATCCTTAAGAAAATATTTAGCGAGATGAATTGCCATTATCATTATACTACTTTTTTTAAAAACCATAGCACTGTTATATAAAAATATTTTCTTTATATCAGTAGTTTTATAAATAGACTTACCAAAATATGTTACTGTGAAAGACATCTCATTCCAGACTTAGCCCGTCCCCTGTTCCTTCGGTCTCCACCTCCTGAGGGCCACAATTACAGGTTTACCTACCACACCCAGCTTGAAAGAGAAGAGTGTTTTTATCACAATTGTTTTCTACTTTTTATGACAGTCTTAGGAAGATGATACTTTAAAGAAGAAATTTAAAGTGATAAATCAGACACAGGTGTAAGAACAATTTTTATTCCAAGCTTGATTCTTGACCATTGTCTTAAAATACTTCTTTCAGTTAAAGTAGTATTGAAGGCTTTGTAATTTAAAAATATATCCTGTGACTCTTAATATGAAATTATAGTGAGACAGACAGACAGACAGACAGACACACACACACACACACACACACACACACACAGAGAGAGAGAGAGAGAGAGAGAGAGAGAGAGAGAGAGAGAGAGAGATGGTATAAAGGTTTTCACCTATGCATGACTAAGAACCAGGAATCTCTTGGATCTTCTGCTCTATACTTTTTGTAGCATCTTCCTATGACTTACACAAAACAAGAAATCAGTGGGGCTTTCACACTGCATGAACAAGTTCCATCAGAATGAGTGAATGATGAGACTTACCACTATCTGTCCTTCAGCGCTCACCCCTTCCCCTCAGGAAGTGATCAGAAGTGTTAGTTCCTTTTGATCCTTCCAGGGTTTTCTACAGTATATATAGAAACAAAATCAAATATGTATTCTCTGCCCGGTTCTGTTTAAGCACAGATGGTATGTTTTTCTGGTCTTAGTTGCCTCAGTGGACCAAACAAACAGGGTTCTTTTCATCAGGAGGCAGGACAGAGGCCCATTTGGTTTGTGTTGTGGTCTGAGTTGAGTCTGGTAGAATCCAGCTAGCAGTGAAACTATTGATTGTATTTAGCAACTGAGAAAGACTTAAGTATTTTGCAGAATAGATTCCTGTGACTTCTGGGTAGTACTGGACTTTGTGTAGAGAAGCTGATCAATAGGTGTACAAAGTAGAGCTCATGATGTCTCTTCCCCCATAACTGCTCATCTTCTACTTGGTAATAAAAGGATTATTTTGTAAGTTGTGCAGACAGAAAGTAAACGGCCACCCTCCATTCTCATTTCTTCAGCCTCTAGATGTCCCTGTACAACCCGTACAACAAGGCTGTCTGTTCAATCAAGAAATCCTATTGGCTCTGCTGGCAAAAGGCACTACATTACCTCACATCTCCACTGTTGATACAAATGTAAACTATTTTTATATTCCTGTTTAAGATAATTTGTATATTGATACAAATACAGAACTATATTTGTTATAATGTACATATATTTCTACTCTTATTTGAAATATTGTATATTGATACAAATGTACATTTATATCTGTCATACTTTATGTATGTTCTACTTCTGTTTAGGATATTCAGTATATTGATATATATTTAAGATTATTGTCATATTGCATATCACACTATATATTCCCACCTCTGTTATAAATATCTTGTGTATTGTCACAATTTTGAAGCCATCGTTCTTTACCATACATTTGCTTATAGACTGTTTACCTTGTTTACATGAAGCCTTAGTCCTTAGGTTATTTCGGTAGATAAGACTTATAGATTTATTGTCACCTATGCTTGTCATCTCTATAGTTACATTAGTTAGGTTATCCAGATTTACAGATACATAGGTCAGATGGACAGGTAATCTTCAAACACTTCATAGACCTAGAGAATATGGCATTTAAATAACTTAGAATTCTGTTGACGTGAGACACAATTGCTCCTGGCAGCACCAATTTGATCTCGAGAGAATGTTGGGCTTCTAAGACATTTCCATTTGGAAGTTTGTCTCCTTGGCACAAAATGGCCTACTGGGTGAAGAAGTGCCCTTGCCTCGACTGCTGACAGTACGAATGCAATGCTGTCCTTTCTGGACAAGCGGGACACAAGGAAAGCGACCACTGTACTCTGCCAAGACAGGGTAAGATGGTCTTTCAGAATTCCTGCTGCTGAAAATGGTCTGTCAGATACTCTAGGCCTGTAGCCAATTTGAATGCACCAACTATGCTGAGAAACATTAGGTGACTGTCCAGGCTGTCAGCTGTCTCGGTCTACTCTTGCAAGATTCCCGAAAGTTGCTTGCATCCATCTACCATTTCTTAGGTACCATTATATTCCTTCTCAGGTCTTTGATGGGATTGAAGACTAGCAGTTATAGTTACAACTTAGTATATATAATATCTTAGATAGAACATATTAAGTATTAGATTCAGGTTCTTTAGGATAGGACACCTTTTGGAATGATCTTTGTAACATGCCATTTACCTATGCTCTATACTTCTCTGGATTTTAGTATGTGTTTCTTGCTTGATATTGTTTGCATTGATTGTAGTTCCATCTTATATAGGTCATTATCCTTCATTACTCCTGGACAATATTTGATAACCATTCCTTTGTATATAATCTTGTATTAAGTTAGAACCTTCTTATTTAGACAAAAAGGGGGAGATGTAGTGGGTAGCCATTCCAGCTTTAGTCTGGAAGTTCCAACCCCCATTGAGGCTTCCGTAACTATCACGCCTACAAGGCGGGGCCAAGGGAGGCCCTGAAGACCAGAGATCGGGACGCGCGGCGCTCTCTTCTTTCCTGGACCTGGACGTGAGAGGTAGACCGAGGAGGGTTCTCCAGAGAACACCGCCAGACTGCGCTGCCTCTTTTCCAGAACCCACCACCTACCTATCCCGTCATTTGTAAGTTACCCACTAAATAAATCTTCCTTATAACTACGTGGAGTGGCCTAAGTAATTACAACAATACTCCACCACTACCTCAGCCTGGCCCTGATAACTGCATTCTGTGCTCTTGCAGCAGCTTCTTCGTTCATCTGTCTTTGCCCCGTATGGTGGTTTGGAAGAAAATGGCCCCCAAAGGGACTGGCACTGTTAGGAGGTGTGGCCTTGTTGGAGGAAGTGTGACACTGTGGGGGTGGACTTTGAGGTCCCTTTTGCTCATGATTCCCTCAGTATGACTGTTAGTCGATTTCCTGCTGCCTTCTGGTCAAAATCTAGCCAGCACCACTTCTGCCTGCACGCTGCCGTGTTCCCTTTCATGATCATAATGGACTGAACTTGTGCAACAGTAAGGCACCCCCTCGATGAAATGATTTCCTTATAAGAGTTGCTATGGTCCTGGTGTCTCTTTATAGCAACAGTAAACCCTAACTGAGACACCCTTTCTTGCCCTCTACCTCTATGGAACACACGGGATCTTAACTAACCATTTCCCCCACTGACACCCAGAAGCTTTCAACTGAAATTAGATTAAAACCCAGATGCCATACTGACGCTCACAATTGGGTTTCTGTCTCCCTATGCTTCACTGTCTGCTCTTTCCACCTTTTCTGCTCCTTGAACAGAAATTTTCTTTGTGTCACCATCCTGGAATGTCTAGTTCTCTTTATCTAGAATTGTAATGTCCCAGATGTACTTAAGACTGTATTCAGCACTCAGTTTATATAAGTTTCCTCCTGGTAACTCTTTTTTTTTCTTCTCCATATCACTGATACAACTCTTTCTACACTCAAAACACACATAACTATCTAGAAATAATTTTTGTATCTCTGTTAATTTTCTGATATTCCCTGCTAAAATTTTAATTTCCACCAGTGTTGGCCTCTGGCTACCCTATTAATTTTTCAATACAGCAAATGTTAACTGAGCACTTGCCATGGCATTCACATTGCAGGTGGGACGGTAGTGCAGAAGGAAGTTGCTGCAAGTGTGGAGCTGTTACTTGGTGTGTGCATGGGCATGTGTGTGTGTGGAGGGACCAGGCACTAAAGATGTGAACTATTTTAGTTTTATGTGCTAGGAAGGAAAACAAATACATAGAAGGGTGCACATTGTCTACATGTTAACACTTTTCAATTTCTTCTGCTGTTTGCACAAGGATGTTATAGAACAAGTACTTAAAACCCAGTGCTTTATTAATATTCTGTAGGTCTACTTGGGTTTTTATAACCAGGTTAGACTTAGCTCCAGGTTGTGTGGTTCACAACACATCTCCCTCCTCCCCTTCTCTATTTCTTTTGTTTCTTTTTCCTCTGGACCATTTTGCTCAGGTTAGTCTCCAGCTAATAGCTCAAGTGACCCTCCTGCCTTAGCCTCCCAAGCTGCTGGAGCTGCAAGCGTGTGCTGTCACACTAGGCTGCTGCTGCTTCTGTTACCACTTAACACCCCCCTCCCCATTTCTTTATTGTCAATGCTATGATAAAGTCAGAATAAAAGAGACTGGGCTTAGCAGTGCAAGACATTTTAAGGCTCGATTGAATCATTTGTGTTAACTTTCTAGTCACCAAAATAAGTTGCATGGTCAAGTTTAAAGTCTAGGGGATGGGAGATGAGTTCTGGCCACTGTGAAAAAATGGACACTAATAATATATCCAGTGTAAGTGTCAATGAAGTTGGCAGGTCTGTTGAATAAAGTAAAAGGAAGGAGACAACTAATTGTAGACGTCTGAGGAAGGAGGAGTCCAGACACAGAGCTGCAGCAAACATAGAGGTGCTAGGGGAAATGTGCCTGGCCAGCTGCAGAAGCAGTGGACTAAGAGAGATCAGAAAAACGGTGGAAGATGTAGAGAAAGGGACTTGTGGGACATTGTAAAGACTTGTTCTTGTCTTAGAGTGAGCCGCAAGCCAGCTATATGAGGGTCTTGAGCAGAAACATGATGAGGCCAGAGCCAAGCATATGGCAGGCAACCTTTGTCGTCAGCTGGCTAAATAAACACATACTCTAATACTTGTTCTGACCTGCAAACTTTCCCAAAACAGTCAGAGAGACAAATACTTAATGTGTAAATAGGGTAAAATAACCAAAGCTGTCTAACTGGTGGTTAAAAACAATAAAATAAAAATGACAAGGATAGATACTGATATGGATGGTATTACTTGACAGGGAAATCCACTTAGTGGAATCTTTTCAACCCAAAGGAAGGCCCAATGTGTTTGAAATTAAACTAGTTACACAGAAAGTACAAGATTGAGCTTGGTCACCAGCCCTTAGAGATCTGAACAGTTACTTGTAGGGCTTATGAAGTGATAGGAAGCAGATGATTTTAGACAGAAGCAATTCATTGGAAATTGCAAGTATTTATTGACTAGGAAAATCAAGACCAATGTCTTCATGTTAAACATTTAACTAATGCAGAAATAAAAACATCATTAAGTTATAATAACTTCCAGTCATGAGCCAAACAAATCAGGCAAAACTTGGTCATGCCCTGTTGGTACTGTTGTCACACGAGACTAAAAGAAATTGTCAATAACTTTATCACCCAGGCTTCCTGGCTCATCCTGAGCAGAGGCTTAATGGTCATGTCCAAATGATTTTCTTCTATCCTCTGTATATAGCCCTTTTGGAGAGAAAGATCTTAAGACAGAGAAATAACTCTGCAAAGACTCTGTTGTTGTATTCCATTTGAATATCTAAAGTAGGCAGCCATGAAAACCTTTTTGAACAATATGAAGATTAAATTTCTTAATGTCTTTTAAGATATTTTAATGTAATATTTTATTAATTCTCTGAGAATGTCTTACAATGTGTTTTGATCATATTCACCCCACTCCTCCCTTCTTTTAAGATTTTTTAACGAATGTTCAACTCCTCTGAAAATCCCAGCTGTCTTTCCCTGGGCCCTGCATTATTCTTCTCTTGTTAATGTATTAAAATTGACAGTTGATTAGAATGGCAAAAATATGACTCCTATTTCTTAGATGTCATTATTGTTCTTTGATCGGGTTATTGACTTTAATTGTAGTTTGAAAGACACCTGTGATTCGTATTCAAACCCACACAGTCTGATTTCAGAGTCTGAGCTCTAACCCACATGGTGAACTGGATTATTATAGAAGTTTCAAGCACAAATTCTTACCATGGTTCTTACATTTACTAATTGTATCATATTATAATTTGTATTATAATTAATATAATCAGTAAATATTCTTATTCACTACCATAGCATGTTAATATCTTCGATAATTCTGGCTTTGTTCACTCTTACTCTTAGATTTGAATTTTTCTATTAATGCCTATCCTTCTTACTGCTTTCAGTAAAGGCTGTGGGATTGTTTTTAGGTCTAGAAATAGCTTTTCCCTCCATATGTAATAAGAATTTTAAGTTCAAAACTGTTTATCTCTCCACAGTTTGGTCATTTCTTTTTCTGTTATTGAAGAAAAATCTGTCAGTTTTACTTACTTTCTTATATAGATAATGTATTAGAAGACTTATTAGTTTGTTTTGTTTTCTATACAACAGGTCTTGAATTCACTATATAGTTCAACCTGGCCTTTAACTTACAGTAGTCCTCCTGCCTCATCCTCCTGAAAATTAGAATTGCAGGTGTGGATACCACACACAGCTAAAAGGTAGTTTTTCTGGTTTTTGTTTGTTTGTTTGTTTTGTTTTTTCAAGACAGGGTTTCTCTGTGTAGCCCTGGCTGTCCTGAAACCCTGAGATTGACTCAGTCTAGGGGAGAAACTGAGCTAGGCAGTGGTGGCACACACCTTTAATCCCAGCACTTGAGATCTCATGCCTTTGCTACCAGTATCTGGGAAGCACACACGACTTTAATCCCAGCATTAAGATGGCTGGGTGGAGAAAGGTATATAAGGCATGAGGAGACAGGAACTAAAGGCTCTTTTGGCTAGAGCCTTTTGGGTGAGGACTTAGAGGATTTCAGTCAGAGGATTCATGGAGTTGGCAAGGTGAGACATGGCAATGGCTTGTTCCTTTGTCTCTCTGATCCTTCAGCATTTATTCCAATATCTGGCCCTGGGATTTTTTTTTTATTTAAAGACCATTTAACATTTGAGTTAACAATTATCTGTTCAGCTAGTACATCATTACATCTTTATTTTCCCTATTTTCTTCTAGGGTTTCTGTTAACATTTTCAACCTCTGTGTCTATTGACTTCTATTTTGTGTCCTTTATCTTTTTGGTGCATTGTCCTGCACTTTAGAACATTTCTTCAACTTTACTTTGCAATTTAGTAGTTCTTCCATTAGCTTTGCCTAGTGAACTGTTTTCCCATTTAAATGGAGTTTAGAACATGCTATCCTCATGTATGTGAACCTGGTGTGTACACATTTATACTATAGACTTAGTGGGTCAGAGAGGATGGGCACATCTAGCTTTACTAGAAAGACCAAATTGGCTTTCCAGTGTACCTATAGTGGGTTTTACTTTCACTCACAATATACTTGAATTCCTTTTCTTGGACATTCTGATAATGTATGTTGGGGCCTAAAAATAGTTGTCAATATTATCTGTCTGAAATGGTATCTTTGACATGCAGTTTTTCTGTATGTTGATGAACATTTTTAAACAAATCTTCTCTGAAGAGCTTTTTTTTTGCCAGTGTTTCTGTTTGCCTTTGTTATTATATCAATTGTATTGATTTGTGTGTTGTACTGAAATATCCTGCATTAGAATAATTTTCTGAGGGGGGTGTATGCATGTATGTGTTCACATAGGTATATAAAACATTTTCTTAGTATATGATTTATCTTAATTTTTAATGCTTTTTTTTAGATAAACATAGTTCTTAATTTGAATATGAAGTAATTTAGCAGTCATCCCCTTCCCCCACCCCACGGTTGATTTTTGGTTTTGTTTTAATTTTCTTTCCTTTTTGGAAATAGGGCCTCACTGTGTGGATCAGACTAGTCTTATGGTCTTGAACTCTCTGTGTAGTTCAGGCTGACCTAATGACTTTGCCTGCAGAGACTAAGATTATAGGCATGTACCACCACACCATACTCAATCTTTTCGTTTTTCATATAAGAAATACTCTTCTGCTATACTGTTATAAAATTTATGTTTTTATCATGTAAAATTTATGTAATTTGTTTTTTATATTTAGGACTATACTCTACCAGGCAGTGATGTCTCTATATTTGGTACAGTAATGTTTTCTCTTTTGTTGTTAGTCCTTGTATTACTTCCTCCAGTTTTTGATGTGTGTGTAGGTGTGTGTGCATGTGTGCATGTTGAGGCTACAGGTCAGTCTTGTGAGATATTCCTCAAGTGCTACCCATCATGTGTTTTGGCCAAGAAGGTCAGACTGGGCAGAGTATGCCCTAGGCATGAGATTACAAGTGTTCTACCATTCTTGACTTTTTAAACAAAACAAAACTATGGTTTCTGGGAATCAAACTCAAGTTCTTATGCTTGCAAGGCTACTGAACTACCTGAGCTATTCCCTAGCCCTGCTTCCTCTAGTCTTTGGTAATTATTGGTATTGAAAGAACATTTTGGGTTGTACATCAGACTCATATACACAAAAAATCTTAGTGGCATTGTTTGTACCAGATTCTAATTTACCTAATGGAATTGATACATATCCTAGAGCAGTGGAAATAAAAATCAAACGAAAGCTGCATACATTGAAAAGACCCAAACAAGCACAACTACTTTACAGTGCTGTGTAAGCTCATCTGTTTCTTGTAGAATATTATTTTAAGATGTGTTACATTTGTTTAATGATGCAAAGATGTGTTGCTTTTTTATGTTGCATTTGTTTAACTCTATGAAGCTGTGCTACTTTGCCTGTCTAAAACACCTGATGGTCCAATGAAGAGCTAAATGGCCAATAGCGAGGCAGGAGAAAGGATAGGCGGGGCTGGCAGATAGAAAGAACAAATAGGAGAAATCTGGGAGGAAAAAAAAAAGAGCAAGAGAACAAGAAAAAGAAGACATCAGGGGCCAGCCACCCAGCTACACTGCCAGCCACGGACTAAGTGAAAGTAAGATTTCCAAAAGTAATAGAAAGGTAAAAACCCAGAGGCAAATGGTAGACAGGATAATTTAAAGTTAGGAAAAGTTGAGTAGCAACAAGCCAAGCTAAGGCCGAGCAATTATAATTAAGAATAAGCCTGTGTGTGTGATTTATTTGGGAGCTGGTGGCAGGTCCCCCAAAAGAGCAAAAACCAACAGCAACATCTGTTAAAATGTGTTAGAAATTGGATGAAGATTTCATAGATGCAGCATAGGGACTGGTAGGTGTTCTTTCTACACTTGAAGAAGTGTATACGCCGTAGGGTGGGATTCTGCTCCTGTATAATTTTGATTAAGTCTAATTGGTTCAGTTCTTCATATCCTTCTTTCTTTCTCATGCATCCTGCCTCTTGTCTTCTTTCTTGGCCTACAAAACTACAAATTTTTACCCATTAGCTCACCACCTGTAACCACACTGATCTACTCTCTGTTTCCATGCATTTGAAATATACATATATTTTAGATGCCACATAAAATGAGATCATATAGTCATATAATAGTTTTCATTCTGTTTCTGGTTTATTTCATTGGTTAGATGTTCTCAAAGATTCATTTGTGTGATAAATGATGTGATATAATTTCCACAGTGAAACCCATTATTTTGTACAATTAACATATGCTAGGATTATTTTTTTTAAGACATAAAGTTAGGAGTGGGTAGGGAGGAGATAGATCTAGGAGAAGTTAGGGAAAGGTGAATATGCAAATACATTATGTGAAATACTCAAATAACTAATATACATTTTTAAATGTCAAAAAAATTAATAAGGAACCTGATTGTAAAAATCTCATTCTTCAAGGTTGATTGATGTCTTACAGTTTCTTTGTTCATCTATCTATTGACAGAGATGTCAGTTGTTTCCATAGCTATTATGAAGAATGCAAGTACTTTTGCAGAAGGATAGTCTAATTACTTTCGGTGTTTTCAAATAATGCACTATTATATCATATAGGGCTTTGTATCCCTGCTCTTCTCGCTTTTGTCATACTTTGGTTTCAGTTGTATCATAAACTAACTGTATAATGTTTAAAGAAAGTAGCCTGGCCGGGCGGTGGTGGCGCACGCCTTTAATCCCAGCACTCGGGAGGCAGAGCCAGGTGGATCTCTGTGAGTTCGAGGCCAGCCTGGGCTACCAAGTGAGTTCCAGGAAAGGCGCAAAGCTACACAGAGAAACCCTGTCTCGAAAAACCAAAAAAAAAAAAAAAAAAAAAAAGAAAGAAAAGAAAAAAAAAGAAAGTAGCCTGTGAGAGCAAGTGTGTTCTCTATCTACTCATATTTGTCATGTCTAGTTCATTTCACGCCTAGTATAGCCTCAAATTTGCATCTGGTGTTTTCCTTTAGACTAAAGACCCTCATCCAGCATTTCTTGTGGAGCAGTTTTCTGACAAAGTCTCTGAGCTTCTGTTTGTTGGAATTCTGAATTTCTTAGGAAAATATCTGATCAAATTGCAAATTTTAGACAGTGCCATAGATGCTTCCAGATTTATTTTTAGTTAACGTTTGAGTTAGCATGCAAGTTGTTGAGTTTTGACATGGCATCTTCATACAAGGATTCAGGTTTTTTGGAAAGCATTTCTTTCCTCACTTTCCTCCCCTCTCTCTTCTTCTCATTCTCCTTCAGGCACAATGCTTACTTTATAAAGTATAAGTTGACTGTACAATCATTAGCATTTGGATGCGAATTTTGTTAACCCTTTCCAGATCATGTCACTTTGCTGCCTGACTCCTCCTCCCATTGTGCTAGTGTCAAGGAATACCAGCTTATGTCAGTATTGATGGAATCAACCTGCTTAAATTCTCCAGTCTCCACTCCTCTCATTCAGTCTTCAAGTCCTGCTTAGTTTACCTCCAGAGTGCATCCCACATTCTCACCTCCAGTGCTCCCAAATTCTGTTTATCTCTTATTGGACTTACAGAATCATCTCTCCACTTAACTCTCCTCTCCTCTCCTAAAGGTCTATTCTCCATGTAGCAGATGGAAGCATCCTTGTATAAGAGTCCATTCAGTTCCTGTCAGTTCTTGCTGAGAACAGTCCAGTTGTTTCAGTTCAGCGTAGACTAGCACCCAGTCTTCCCTGTGGGTTACTATGCCTACCATGGTCTGGTCCTACTTCTAAGTGCTCTTCTATTTCATTCTTATTCAACTCCCAATAACACTATCCTCCTTGCCTTTCCGTAAACATAAGCTACATTTCTGTCATTTTTATTGTTCTTTTGCCTGGACCTTTCATCTAGATATTCTTAAAGTTGTCATCCTTATTCACCCTGTGTTCAAAATCATACTACAAAGTACTGCCAAGGTGGCAGGTCTCTCCTTGCTCCCATAGTCACTCTGTCTTCACAGGTGATACATGGATACATGGATGCATGAAGACTGCTCTGGAGACTAAGTAAAGATTTCCAGCAGGAGTTCCTATCTGTTGATGGTGGCAGTACAGGCATCCATTCTTCACAGTATATTTTATGTCTCTTAGGTAACAGTTTACAATCTAATGTGTGTTATCCATTACATTATTAACAGAGTTACTGGAAGACTCATATTTTGTAACTTTCTTATAGTGAGTGTGTATACTTGCATTATAGAGTATATTATTTATGATTTCATTCTGTTGCTATCCTGATTTTACCTCTTTTGTTTTAGATTTAATTTGTATTCTGGTATAATTTAATGCATTCCTTCCTTTATTAAATTCTTTTTGGAGTAATTTACAATATAAATAAATAAACCAAGAAGGTAACAATATTATTAACAGAAGTTTCACTACCAAAACAATAAGTTCTATCTGTGGATAAATCTACATTTAATAGTTTTATAGAAGAAAATTTGGCTTGTCAGGGCAGTGAACATCTATGACATGGTTGTTAAGCAAGCCTTTTCTAGAATTTTCATTCTTCATTCACAACATGTAGCATCCTTTTTGGTTCCAGGTATATACTTCAGGAATAAATACAGCTCCCCACCCACCTACTTAATTTGTGCAGTGTTGGAGACATTGGAATCTTGCCTGATAAATTTAAATTTGAGACTCAACTAGTCTTTTAGATGTATAGTGAACTCCATAACTCTAACAGACACACCCTTCCTGTTTCTGAGGAAAAGGCAGACTGCAGTGCAAGAGGATTAAACTGGCCCTAGAAATAGATGAGACTTACAGAGAACAATGACCTGGTTCTAATTATGTCTTTGTCTATCTTTGCATAATTCTTCTTTGTAGTCACTGAGATACTTCTGTGCTATTTTAGTAAATTCTTCTTTTTTCTAAGTCAGTTCAAAGTCATAGTGGTCACGTTAACTAGAAAGGTCCTAACTAGGCTACAGATTTATAAGCAAAGTGGATAGTTGGAAAACCACGTGGATGTAGAACTATACCCTCACTCTAAACTTTGCGAGCCTGAGAGTCCACACAAATGTATAATAGAACATTTTTTGTTTTTAGCTTTTAAATTTATTTCTCTTACCAATTGTTTTTTTTTTGAATTTATTTTATTTTATTTTACAATATAATTCAACTTTACATATCAGCCATAAATTCCCCCTTTCTCCCTCCTCCCGCCCCGCCCCCCTCCCCCCGGCCCGCCCCCCTCCCCCCGGCCCACCCCCCATTTCCATCTCCTCAAGGGCATAGACTCCCCCGGGGATTGAGATCGACCTGGTGGAGTCAGCCCAGGCAGGTCTAGTTCCCTCCTCCCAGGCTGAGCCTAGGGTCTCTACTAAGACCCAGGTTTCAAACAGTCAATTCATGTACTGAGCACAGGGCCCGGTTCAAATGCCTGTATGCCTCTTAAACAGATCAAGCCAATCAACTGTCTCATCCATTCAAAGGGCCTGATCCAGTTGGGGGCCCCTCAGCCATTGGTTCACAGTTCATGTGTTTCTATTCGTTTGGCCATTTGTCCCTGTATTCCATCCATCCCTGGTCCCAACAACTCTTGATCACATAAACCCTCCTCCTTCTTGCCTATTGGACTCCCGGAGCTCCACCCAGGGCCTAACCGTGGATATCTGCATCTAGTTCCCTCTGTTACTGGATGGGGTTTCTAGCACGACAATTAGGGTGTTTGGCCATCTTATCACCAGGGTAGGTCAAATCGGGCTATTTCTCGACTATTGCCAGCAGTTTATTGTGGGGGCATCTTTGTGGATTTCTGTGGGCCTCTCCAGCACTTTGCTTCTTCCTATTCTCATGTGGTCTTCATTTATCATGAACATTCCTTATGTTCCCTCTCTGTTCTTGATCCATTTGGGATCTCCTGCTTCCCCAAGTTCTCTTTCTCTCGCCCCTCGCCCCTCATTATGTCCAGATTGTTCATGTAGATCTCCTCCATTTCTCTGTCATTGGGCGATCCCCGTGTCTTTCTTGGGGTCCTGTTATCCAGGTAGCCTCCCTGGTGTTGCGAGTAGCTGTCCAGTCATCCTTGTTCCACAGCTAGTATTCTCCTATGAGTGGGTACATACCATGTTTGTCTTTCTGAGTCTGGGTTACCTCACTCAGGAGGATTTTTTCTAGATCCCTCCATTTGCCTGAGGACACCTTGTGCTGGAGAGGATGTGGAGCTAGGGGAACTCTCCTCCACTGCTGGTGGGAATGCAAGCTGGTACAGCCACTGTGGAAATCAATATGGCGCTATCTTAGAAAATTGGGAATCAATCTCCCCCAAGATCCAGCTATACCACTCTTGGGCATATACCCAAGGAATGCTCAATCATACCACAAGGGCACTTGCTCAGCTATGTTCATATCAGCATTATTTGTAATAGCCAGAACCTGGAAACAACCTAGATGCCCTTCAACCGAAGAATGGATAAACAAACTGTGGTACATATATACAATGGAATACTACTCAGCAGAGAAAAACAATGACATCTCTTACCAATTGTTATTCAGAAAGGTAAAGTTATGATGAATTCAGTTCTGTAAACACCCAGATCCAGTTACAATTCTGCCTTTATTCTTTTCTTTTTGGCTGTGTGCACTCTTTTTTTTAAATATCTCTTTCATACAATCATACACTATATCTGGATCGAAGCCTCCCCTCTCTCCTCTCCTCTCAGTCTCCCTTCACCTCCGGATCTACTGCTCCTCCAGTCCCCTTCAGAAAACAGCAGGGCACCCAGTGATACCAACTGAATATAACAAGATGCAATAAGGCTAGGCACAAACCTTCATATCAAGGCTGGATGAGGCAACTCACTAGGAGGAAAAGGACCCACAAGAAGACAAAAGAGTCAGAGACACCCCCACTCCCACTGTTAGGAGTCCCACAAAAACTCCAGGCTAAACAACCATAGCATATATGCAAAGGACCTGATGCAGACCCATGGTTGCTGCTTCAGTCCCTGTGAGCTCCTATGAGCCCTGCTTAGTTGATTCTGTGGGCTATGCTCTCCATCCTAATAGTAAAGATACAGTCTAGTTCTGAAGAGGTAGAAAGATTGAACGTGAGCACCAACTGCATTAATTTAGACACATTCTTTTTTTTCAGTATCATTCCAAATAAACAACAAACTAACAAACTTCTGATTATTGGCGAATTGAACCCATTGATATTGAGAAATATTAATGACCAGTGGTTGTTCATTCCTTTTTTGTTGTTGTTGTTAGTGGTGGTGGTGGTAGAGTGTGTGTGTGTGTGTGTGTGTGCACACGCGCGCGCGCGTGCACGCGCACACACACACACACACACACACACACACACACACTTCCCTTTAGGTTTTGCTGGTGTGAGACTATCTATTGCCTGTGTTTTTGTGGGCATAGCTAACTTCCTTGGGTTGGAGTTTTCCTTCTAGTACCTTCTGTAGGGCTGGATTTGTTGATAGATACTCTTTATTGACTTTGTCATGAAATATATTTTTTTTCTACATCTATGGTCATTGAAAGTTTTGCTGGATATATTAGTGTGGGCTGGCATTCATGGTCTCTTTAAGAGTCTGCAAGATGTCTGTCCAGGCTACTCTGGCTTTGAGAGTCTCCATTGAGAAGTTGGGTATAATTCTGATAGATCTGTCTTTATATGTCTAAAAATATGAATTTATGTGCCATCCTTGTACAGGAGCCATGCTAATCTTCTCCGTGTCCTTCAAATTTTAGTATATGTGCTGCCAAATTCAGCACTGTGTGCACTGTTCTTACCCTCCCAGAACTTTTTTTTATCTCTCAAATGAAGAGAGGAGGAGGACCTGCTTCCTATTGCACCAATACCCATGCAGTATGAGGTGGCATTTATAGGTTCTAACAAACTTGCTCACTCAGCAGTGTTGTTGTCTCTTTGTGCCAGGGAGTGCTCTAAATGTTTGAAATATTCAAAAGAAGACACAAATGTACCTGCTTTCAAGGCAAGTCCATTTCCCAGGAAGCTGCTTGTGGTTTTGGCTGAAGTGAGAAGACTGTCGCATGCCATGGCACACTTCTCAGAGAGCTCTCCCATAATCCAGCTCCTTCCCTTTCCCCATTTATTAAAAATAGATTTTTTTCTCACATAATATATACTGGTTACAGTTTCCCCTCCCTCTACTTCTGTCAGTTCCTGCCCCCCCCATTCCAATCCACTCCCTTTCTGTCACTCATTAGAATACAACAGACTTCTAAGGGATAATAATAAAATATATAAAATAAAACAAAAAGTAACACATTGGAATTGGGTAAAACAAACAAATAGAAGGAAAAGAGCCCAGAAGAAGGCACAAGAAACAGAGATCCTCTCATTTGCACACTCAGGAATCCCATGAAAACACTAAACTGGAAGCCATACTATATACTCAAAGGACCTGGTACAGACCCGTGCAGACCCTGTGAATGCTGCCCCCAGCATATGAGCTTTGTTCATGTTGATTTAGAGGGCCTGTTTTCATCATGTCTTTCCTCCCCTCTGACTCTTATGCTCTTTCTGTCTTCTCTTCTGCAGGGTTCCCTGAGCCCTAGGGGACGGGTTTGATGGAGACATCCTATTTAGGGCTGAATGTTTCAAGGTCTTTCACTTTCTGCATAGTGTCTGACTCTGCGTCTCTCTATTTGTTCCCATTGCTGCAGGAGAAAGTTTCTCTGATGATGGCTGAGCAAGACATTGATCTATGAATAAAGAAAAATGTCATTAGGAGTTATTTTATTGCTACTTAAAAAAACATTAGTATTTGGTTTTACTATAGATCCTTAGGTTATCTAATCTCAGGTTCATGGTCATCCAAGCAGTGTCAGATATGGGTTCCATCTCATGGAGTAGGTCTTAAGTCATACCAGTCATTGGTTGGTTACTCCCATAAGCTTTGTGCCACCATTGCCATAGCATACATATCTTGTTGACAGGACACCATTTTAGATCAAAGGGTTTGTGACTGGGTGGTGTTTATGTTTCCTTTTTGTTAGCTTACAGAGTCTCTTCCTGTATTAAAGACACTAGGACATAAAAGTGAAGGCTCTATACAGGCACCAGCTCTACCACTCCATGTTCAATGAGTTGTGTGGGTGTTGTATTCAGCAATGGGACCTTGCTCTCTCAGTTTGTGGAGAGCAACCCATAGTACTGGCAACAGCCTGCATTGTTTGGGGTTCCCATGGGACCCCTTTGGCCATAACTCAATTAGATGAAATCCAGTCCCAGTACTGGAAGCTTCATTTGGTGACAAGAAATGTCAGTTGAGCCTCTGTCTCCCCTATTATTTGGCAACTTCATTTAGATCATGTTCATATATGTATATTTATTTAGGAAGTTTCTACTGTATTAGGTTTCTGTACTAACCCCCAAATGGCTCTTAATTTTGGCTGTCTCTCACAGTATTCCCTCCCTTATCCTCCTCTCCCCTTTCCCTTCCCACTTGATCCTCCTGTTCCAGCCCTACCCCCTCCATCCATAATTATCTAGTCTATTTCCTTTTCCTTGGGATATCTAATCTCTCCCTTAGTCCCTTAATCCATACCTAACCTCTGTGGTTCTATTGATTGTAGCTTCTTTGTCATTGACGTAACAGCTAATATCCACATATAAGTAAATAGATACCATATTTTTCTTTCTAGGTATAGGTTATCTCACTCAGGATGATTTTTTTGTAGTTCCATTGATTACCCATGAATTCCATGATTTCATTTTTTTTTAACAGCTGAGTAATGCTTCACTGTGTAAATGTAGCACAATTTCCTTATCCATTCTTCTTGAGGAGCATCTAAGTTGTTTACATTTTTGGCTATTATGAATAGAGCAGCAATGAACATGGTTGAGCAAGTGTCTCTGTGGTAGGATAATGCATCCTTTGGTTATATGGGCAAGAGTGGTATAGCTGGATCTTGAGGTAGATGTATTCCAATCTTCCTGAGCAGCCATCACACTGATGTCCATAGTGGCTGTATAAGTTTGCCTTCTCACCAGCAATGGATGAATATTCCCCTTATATCCTTATCCTTGACTGCATGAGCTGTCACTTGTTTTATTGGCTTAGCCATTCTGAGGGTATAAAATGGAATTTCAAAGTAGTTTTGATTTGCATTTCCCTAATTGTAGTTGGTTGTTTTTGCTTTTTTTTGGGGGGGGGGGGCTGTCACCCAGCTCCCAAATAAATAACACTCAGAGGCTTATTCTTAATTATAAATACCCAGCTTTAGCTTGGCTTGTTTCTAGCCAGCTTTCCTTAACTTAAATTATCCAATCTACCTTTTGCCTCTGGGCTTTTTCCTTTTCTTACTTCTGTAATCTTACTTTCACTCTTAGTCCGTCGCTGGCTATGTGGCTGGCCCCTTCTTTTCTCGATCCTTGATCTCTCTTGCTCTTTTTTCCTTTTCCTCCCAGATTTCTCCTATTTATTCTTACTATCTGCCAGCCCTGCCTATCCTTTCTCCTGCCTCACTATTGGCCATTCAGCTCTTTATTAGACCATCAGGTGTTTTAGACAGGCACAGTAACACAGCTTCACAGAGTTAAACAAATGTAACATAAAAGAATTAAACACATCTTTGCATCATTAATCAAATGTTCCACAGCATAAACAAATGTAACATATCTTAATATTCTACAACACTTAATGGCTAAGGATGTTGAACATTTCTTTAAGTGTATCTCAGCCATTTGAGTTTCCTCTTTGGAGAATTCTCTGTTTATATCTGTACCCCAATTTTTAAAAATTGGATTATTTGTTTTCTTGATATTTAGATTATTTTTTCATTCTTTACATAACTAGAGGTTATTAGCCCTCTATTCAATGTGTGGTTGGTAAATATCTTTTCCAATTCCGAAGGCTGTTACTTTGTCCAAACAGTGGTGTCCTTTGCCATCCAGAAGTTTTTCAGTTTTACGAGGTCCCATATATTAATTATTGATCTTAGTGCCTGTGCTAGTGGTGTTTAATTCAGAAAGTCTTTTCCTGTGCCAGTGTGTTCAAGGCTATCCCTCATTTTCTCTTCTTATCACGCTCAGTGTGTCTGGTTTCATGTCAAGACCCACATGTATTCGGATGACTCTACATACAGCCTTCCTGTTTTACTAGTACCATTTGTTGAAGATGCTGTCTTTTCTCCAGTGTGTATTTATGGCTTCGTTTTCAAAAACCAGGTGTCCATAGGTGTGTGGATTTATGCTTGGGTCTTCAATTCCATTACATTAATCAACATGGCTGGTTTTGTGCCAATACCGTCCTGTTTTTATTACTACATCTCTGCAGTACAACTTCAAATCAGAGATGATGATACCTCCAGCAGTTCTTTTATTATTTAGTTTGTTTTTAGCTATCTTGGATTTTTGTGTGTGTGTGTTTCCATATGAAGCTGAAAATTGTCCTTTCAAGATGTGAAGAATTGTGTTGGAATTTTGATGAGGATTGCATTGAATCTGTAAATTGCTTTTGGTTGGATGGCCATTTTTAATATATTAATCCTACCAATTCATGAGCATAGGAGATCTTTCCATCTTCTGATATCTTCAATTTCTTTCTTCAGTGTCTTAAAGTTTTTAATCATACAAGTCTTTCACTTGCTTGGTTAGAGTTACACCAAGATATTTTATATTATTTGAGGCTATTGTGAAAGGTGTTGTTTCCCTGATTTCTTTCTCAGTTTGTTTGACATTTTTTTATAGGAGGGCTACTGAGTTTTGCAAGGTAATTTTGTATCCAGCTAATATGTTGAAAGTGTTTATCAGCTGTAGTTTCCTGGTGGAATTTTTAGGGTCACTTATGCATACTGTCATGTCATCTGCAAATAAAGATACTTTGACTTCTTCCTTTCCAATTTGTATCCCCTTGATCTCCTTCAGTTGTCTTATTGCTCTAGCTAAGACTTCAAGTACTGTATTGAATAGTATGGAGAGAGTGAACAACCTTGTCTTGTTCCTGATTTTAGTGGAATTGCTTTGAGTCTCTCTCTCTATTGAAGTTGATGTTGGCTATGGGTTTGCTGTAAACTGCCTTTATTATGTTGAAACA